>JAJIBD010007118.1:0-86866 GCA_021461705.1 Cryptotis parvus | reverse complement strand
CTCCAAGGTCACATCGCCTGGTGTGACCCAAAAAGGCAGGGGAAAAATACCCTCTGACCTGTTACCTACTATTTACTCAGTCAGTCAGTGAAGTGGGGGCAGTAATGTGGAGTAAATAGTAGTGCACATGCTATGCACGTGCGGGGCCGTGGAGGTTGCTTGCCTTTCCTTCACCACCATCATCAGATGAGGCTGTAGTCCCGCAGCACTGCCAGGGGTGATTCCACACAACAATGACCACAAATGGGGGGGTGGGGGGTTCGACCTGGTCGGTTATATTGATAGAATGGTTGTATCCCTACAGGCAAATCCCTAAATCTTTCTCTACTTATAGAAATTCTCTCCTCAGGGATGGGGATCAAACTCTGGTTCTCAAACCTGCAAGGCAGATGCACCACCAGTGAATACTATTTTTGTCTCCAATCCTATGAAAGTTCTAATGAAAGAAATGGTACTAAATGGATACTTGTGAAACCTAGAATTCTTTACAGGAAATGTCTTCATTAAATAAACAACTTGAGAACAGTAATGAAGGAAGTCTAAGCAAGAATCACCCAAAGTATCACTATGAAAGTCATTGTTTTCATTTTCAATTCCTGGAGCTATCCATACACTGTTGGGTTAAAAATGAAATACTTTATTGTTTCCTGTATTTTAATTTTATATCCCACCCCACTAATTTTAGATTTTAATATCTTGTGAAGAGGGATTACTGTTTGGCAATTTAATATTTTTTTGCATAATGAGAAAAACATTTATTTGATGGGTAAACATAATGAATATATTCCAAAACTATGAAAAAAACAATTAATCAGTGTTTTGAGAAAGTTTTAAAAAAAGTGTCTAAAATTATAGGCTTATTGCACATATATTTGCAGTGTAAATGTTTTCAATTAAGTATTTAATTATTCAATTGAGTAGATTTTTTAATTTTTTTTATATTTGTGGTGATACCATTTTATTTTTTTTTTTTAAAGTATTTTATTATACCACCGTGAGATATACAAATAAAAAGATATACAATTAAAAAGTTCATATTTGGGTTTTGGTCATACAGTGTTCCAGCACCCGTCCCTCCACCAGTGCCCATCTCCCACCACCAACGTCCCCGGTTCCCTCCCCCCTTCCCAAGCCCACCTCCATGGCAGGTTCTTTATTTCTTTCCCTTTCTCTCTCTTTCTCTTTCCTTCCCTTCAGACTATGGATTACAGAACATACATTAAAGGGTTGTCATGTGTATCCTTTTGCCTCTATTTAATGCTCAGTTCTAGGTTGGCATTAGTACCCTCGACAATTATTAGCACACTGTTCCATTTTCTGTCTTACCTAACCTCTGACTCCCACACGTTTGTGATAATTTCCACCTTTGACAAGACCTCCTGATATATGTTTCACTTGACCTTGGATATTGGTATCATAATATGTACATATATATTTATGCCATGCAAATAAATGTAGTCATTCTGTATCTGTCTCTCTCCTTCTGGCTAATTTCGCTCAACATAATCTTCTCCATGTCCATCCATTTATAGGCAAATTTTATAACTTCATTTTTTCCTAACAGCTGCATAGTATTCCATTGTGTAGATGTACCAAAGCTTCTTTATCCAGTCATCGATTTTCGGGCACTCTGGTTGCTTCCCAGATTCTGGCTATTGTGAATAATGCTGCTATGAACATAAAAGTAGGGATGGTGTTTCCGCTGCGTATTTTTGGTTTCCCAGAGTAGATTCCCAGGAGTGGTATGGCTTGGGTCAAATGGGGAGTTCAATTTCTAGTCTTTGGAGGAAAGTCCATATTGTTTTCCAGAAAGGCTGTACCAGCCGACATTCCCACCAACAATGAATGAGTGTCCCCTTTTCCCACATCCACGCCAGCACTTGTTGTTCTTGCTCTTTTGAATATGTGGCAATTTAATATTATTGCTACTTAAGTTCAAGGCAGGTATTTAGATTTTATTTTTGGTTTTCAACTATGAACTCTTTTTTTTACATTTTTTTTTATACCACTGTGAGATATACAATTACAAAGATGTTCATAATTGGGTCTTGGTCATACAGTGTTCCAGCACCTGTCCCTCCACCAGTGCCCCATTCCCACCTCCAGTGCCCCCAGAGTCCCTCTCACACCTCCTCATTTAGATTCTTGATTGACATTCAACCGCCAACTTTTTTTTTTTTTTTGCTTTTTGGGTCACACCTGGTGACTCTTAGGGGTTACTCCCTGGCTCTGCACTCAGAAATTACTGCTGGAGGTGTTTGGGGACTATATGGGATGCGGGGATTGAACCCAGGTCGGGTACCAACATATTTTTAAATGTATTATATTTCAGACACTGTATTAGGATCCCAGTATAAGAAAGTGAGTAAAGTATGGTACCTGCCTTTATGAAAAGTTGTAATCTCAGAGAGGTGTAATTAAAGTACCATTTACTTAGTACTTACAAAGTACTTATAGAGAACTGAGTTATTTAGGAAATGCTTATGTTACTGTCCATATGAAGTTATCAATCTAAGAACTAAGATTAAGAAATTATATGAAGGGCTGAAGTATAGTAGATAAGACTTTGCCTTGCACGTAGCTGAGCTGTTTTGATCCCCTAGCCCTGCCAGGAGTGATCCTCTGAGCACAGAGCCATGAGAAAGCCTGAGCACTGCTGAGTATGGCCTAAAAGAAAAATTAGATGATGATTTTCATTCTTATTTAGTATGAAGTCATTAAACACACAGATTTTATATTTTATTTTATTTTTGATTTTTGCGGCACATCAGCGATGTTCAGGGATTACTCCTGGCTCTGCACTCAGGAACTCCTCCTGGCTGTGCTGGGAGGACCATATGAGATTCTGTGGATCAAACCCAGGTCAGCTACTTGCAAGGCTAACACCCTCCCCGCTCTTCTATTGCTTTAGCCCAGGACACACAGTTTTTGAATGCTTACTAACCGCCAGGCACTCTTCCATTTTGGGACTACAATGTTGAACAAAACCGTCAGGTTTCTTTTTACATGGAGCCTACATCATACAGAGAGAGAATCACAATAAAAAAAGGACAACAAATAAATAAGAAAACTATTGTCAAGGAATGGGAATGCTGTAATACTAATAACATGGTAAAGATTGTTTGGGGCTTATTCTTAAGAGGTGAGATCTATTTCAATTCTTTTTTTTTTTTTTTTTTTTTTGCTTTTGAGTCACACCCGACAATGCTCAGGGGTTCCTGGCTCTGCACTCAGGAATTACTCCTGGCGGTGCTCGGGGGACCATATGGGATGCCGGGATTGAACCCGGGCGGCATGGCGCCGCGTCAAGGCAAAGCGCCCCACCCGGCTGGCTGTCTCTCCGGCCCCCTATTTCAATTCTTAAGGGGATCATTTAAGATCTCTGGGGCAGTGACATACAGCCTGGCACCTGATTAGCAAATAATCAAGTATCAAAGATCTGGGGCAAGTGTTTTAGGTATAGAGGATTGTAAAAAAGCACTGGGGCCAGTGCAAGTTTGGTATGCTGCAGGGATAGCAGAAACTTAACAAAGAAAATATTTCTAATAAGGAGCAATTTGCTGTGCTGAGTTCCTCTGATAAAAGGAGAAAGACAAGAACATCATTAAATTTGTAAACATGAAAGGTTTTTTTTTTCTGTGCTCTTGATTGAGCATTTTGTTTGTTTGCTTTTTTGTTTTGTTTGGGGGCCCCACCCTGCTGTGCTCTGGGCTGACTCTTGACTCTGTGCTCAGAGATCATACTGGCAGGGCCAGGGGACCATATGAGGTGCTGAGGATTGTATCTAGGTCAGCTGCTTGCAAGGTAAGTACCATACCCGATGGACTATTGCTCCAGCCCCTTGATAGAGCATTAAAAAGTATTTTATCCTTTATATTTTAGTTCTATTTAATTCATTTTTAAAAATTGAATCACTGTGAGATCCACTGTTGCAAAGTTGTTCATGATTGATTTCAATCATACAATGTTCCAACACCCATCTTTTCACCAGTATACATTTCCCTGTACCAATGTCCCTATTTTCCTCCTGTTCCATGCCCCCAGCCCTCTTCTAAAGCGGGCACTTCCCCACTCCTTTTCCTTGCCTCATCCCCTCACCTTTTGTGCATCATGATTTGCAATATAGATTCTGAAAGGTTATCATATCTATGTCACGTGAGACCACAAGTTGACCAGCACATGCACTGTGTGATCTTGAGCAGCTCTATGAGCAATTTCCAGCCACTTCAAAAGCTAGCTGTGTGCAAGCACAATTAAAGGATGTGATGCACAGCAAGCACTGAAGCTAAGACACTTTAAAAGAAGGTGTGTGAACACTGCCTCCAGGAGAGTGGCCCTCCATGATGATGTGTATGAGCACAGCAACCCTTGGCTAGTCTCATTTTTATGTCCCTTGACGAACAAGTGAATAAAGAAACTGGGTAAGAATACACAATGGAATACTACTCAGCTATTAGAAATGACAAAATCTTGCCCTTGCCTTGCACTTGGTCAATCTAGATTCGATCCTTGGGTCCCCTTGCACCATATATAATTAATTCCCTGTTCACTGCCAGAATTGATCCCTGATCATCACTGGGTGTGGCCCAACTCCCCTCCCTCTCTCTCAAGTGGTTTTTTTTTCCTTTTGGGTCACACCGGTGATGCTCAGGGTTACTCCTGGCTCTATACTCAGGAATTACTCCTGGAAGTTCTCAGGGGACCATATGGGATGTTGGGGATCAAACCTGGGTCAGCCGTGCAAGGCAAACAGCTTATCTGCTGTACTATTGCTCCAGTCCCCCCCTCCCCAAATCCTTAACAAGAACTGCAGCTGTGATTTCTTCTTAGTCCTAGAAAATAAACAGAGATTCATTTCTCATTTTGGTAACTTGAATTTATTTTTCCAGGTAAGAAAACCACCATGGGGCCAGAGCAATAGCCCAGCGGGTAGGGCATTTGCTTTGCACGCAGCCAGCCCATGCCGACCCAGGTTTGATCCCCGGCATCCCATATGGTCCCCTGAGCACTTCCAGGAGTAATTCCTGAGTGCAGAGCCAGGAGAAACCCCTGAGCATTGCCGGGTGTGACCAAAAAAAAAAAAAAAACACCACCTGTCACTTAGACTTATTTTTCTGTGTATGTGGAAGATTTATCTTGGGTGAAAACATTTAAAGTCTCATTTTTCTCCCTGTACTAGATATAGCACATTTTTTCTGATATATGTGTATATATATTAATTTTATTTTTTAAGGTAGTATTGAAAGAATGGTTGTACACAGGGGAAATTAAGAGCTTCTGATTCTTCATGGACGTCCAGACTATGTGTAATCATGGCCTTATGTTTCTGAAAAAATGAAGAAATGGAAATCTGAAAAAGTGGTAAGTTCATAAGTGAGAAAGAGTAGACATAAGAAAAAAAATTATGAAAGAAAATGTATATTGATGGTACCTCTATTGAAAGAAGTATGGAGATTCCTTTCAAAAAATAAAACTGGTAGCACTTATGACCCAGAAGGTGGGTCACCTAGGTATTAAAAAATGAAAATGTTGATTTAAAAGATATGTATATATATATATACATACATACACTTCATGCACTTATAGCAGACAGCATAAAAAATGCAAATGCCCATTGGCAGATGATTAGATAAAGAAGATATGCTAGAAATAGTTAAGTGCTACCTAGTTATTAAAAATAATGAGGGGCCGGAGGAATAGCCCAGCGGGTAGGGCGTTTGCCTTGCACGCGGCCGGCCTCTGCCGGCCCGGGTTCGATCCCCCGCATCCCATATGGTCCCCCGAGCACTGCCAGGAGTAATTCCTGAGTGCAGAGCCAGGAGTAATCCCCTGAGCGCCGGGTGTGACCCAAAAAAAAAAAAAAAATAAAAATAAAAATAATGAAATCCTGGTGCCAGGGCAATGATACAGCAGGTAAGGTACTTGCCTTGCACATGGTCAAACTAGACTTGATCCCTGGCACCTCCATATGGTCGCCTGAGCCCTACCAGAAGTGATTCCTAAGCATAGACCCCGGAGTCAGCTAGGTCTGGTCCAAAAGCAAAGAACAGGGGCCGGAGGATAGCCCAGTGGGTAGGGCGTTTGCCTTGCACACGGCTGGCCTGTGCCAGCCCAGGTTCGAACCCCAGCATCCCATATGGTCCCCCGAGCACTGCCAGGAGTGATTCCGGAGTGCAGAGCCAGGAGAAACCCCCTGAGCATCACCGGGTGTGACCACCCAAAAAGCAAAAAAACAAACAAAAAAAAATAGAACAAAAATTGAAAATCTTTATTTTTTTCTCTTTTTTTTTCTTTTTTGGAAACTGTGAATATACTTTGAGGTAAAAATGGTAGGCAAATAAGTTTGAAAGTAAAATACAACTAGCAGGTAGCTTCACTTATATGTGGGATATAAATTTTAAAAGCAACTAAATGAAGTGCCAGAGGGGTGGTACAGATATTAAAGTACTTTGCCTTCCCCATGACTAACCCCTGTCCTCTGCATATGGTCCCTAGATCCCCACCAGGAGTGATCCCTGAGCATCTCCAGCTGTGGCCCCAAACAAATAGTAATATTAATAATAGAACTCTTCTTAAGCATTCCCTTTATGACTAGGTTGTGTCCTAAGCATTATATATTAAGTATCTTTCTTTGGGGTGGAGAAGGACACACTTGGAAGTGTTCAGGGCTTAGTCCTGGTCCTATGCTCAGGGGTCACCCCCTGGCAGTGCTCTGGGAACCACATGCAGTGCGAGGGATCCATCTGGAGTTCAGTGTGTGCAAGGCAAGCAACTGACTATTCTAACCTGTGCTATCTCTCCAGCCCTGTACATAAAGTATCTTAAGATGACCCCTGGAATAATTTCTATTGTTATCCCCTTTTCCATATAGCTTGAGGTAGAAGAAAACATTACCCAGTGACATACACCATGTCTGTCATTGAGTTGGTTCTTAAACCCTAGCATTCTGAGTTAGAGCCTACCTTCTTACCTACAATGCTATATTGGCTTTTGTTTGGTTCATAGGGTGACGGAAGCTTTGTGACCTTACATATCTACATCAGACCTTTGTATTGTTAAAGCTCAGGAAGCCATTGTCTCTGCAAGGTGACAGCTTCTTTTCCATGGTGCAAGAGGAGCTTAGGACCCAGGATAATAGGATACCAAAATCTTCACAGGATTTCTAGCCTTAAAAGGGCAAATAAATGTTTTAAACTTTACTACTTCTTTATTTTGTACACAGTGAAATTAAATCTTCTATTTGATAAAAACAAAACACAAAATAATCACCCCCCCACCCTCCTATGGCCCACACTCTTCATATAGGAAGAAACATCAATGAAAGCCAGAGTGACCATAGTTCTACTGGGAATTTACAAGTCACTTAACTGTTCTCTCCTCTCCTCATCTCTAGCCCACACTTAGTGCCTCATAGCTAGTACAGAGCTGATGTTCCTATCCATACCTCTTTCATTTAAGGATATCTTGTCTCCTTGCAGCCCCACCCCAGACCTCCCAACACAGCCTTCCATTTGCTGCTCCAGATCCTGGAACACTGAGTCCCATACAATACATTTCCCTTGTCCCTTTGTTTCTGGCTTCCCATTTGATTCAACAGCTGCTTAGCATAGGGGTAGATAGAAGGAAGAAGAGAAAGATACACAAAAGAAGTTGGTCTGGGGCTGAGAAATAGTACCAGGGGTAGGGCATTTGCCTTGCATGCATCTGACCTAGGTTTGATCCTGGCATCCCATATGGTCACCAGAGCACCACAAGGAGTAATTCCTAAATGCAGAGCTAGGAGTAACCCCTGAAGATTGCCGTATTTAACTCAAAACTGAAAAAGAAGATGTAGGAGGAGAAAGAAGGTGGCAGCTACATGGCTTCAACATTTCCTGGGCTCCAGTAATACTCTCTTTACCTTTCTTCTTCCTGTCTAAAGAAGGAAATGTCTCAACAAACTCACGAGCTCCTGGGTGCCTACACACGCTCTGTACTGTTGTTTCCTTTAGTTTTGCCAAGAACTATCTTTGCATTTGATAGTTTTTGACCATTTAGTACATTATTTTCTGTCAACTGTTTTGGCTATAAGATTCTCTCCTGCTTGGGACTCTGCCTGATGAACTTCCCACCTAGTAGTCTTTTAGATTTCTTTTTTGTTGTTGTTTTGGCTACAGTGGGTGATGTTCTGTGCTCAGGGTCATTCCTGGTGAGGATCGGGAGCTGGAGATGAAACCCACTCAGCTGCGTGCAAGGTAAGTGCCCTACATGCTGTACTACCACTAGCCTTTTTTTAGATTTCTTTTTCTTTTCTTCTTCTTTTATTATTTTTTCAGATTTCTTGAAGGCATGGAAAAGAGCTAGATTTTCAAAGTTGGTATAAAATTAAATAGACCTTGGGTAGATTGTCCCACTGACTGTATCATCACTGTGCAGGGCAGAGACAGGATGAGACAGACATGTGCTTTGTTACCGGAATCACACACTGATATAATGTGTACCAGAGGTGGTTCACCAGCCTTTAAGAGTTCTGAATTAATGACTTCAACATTATTCACTCCCTTTGCCCCGAGACTGATCACCTAGCAAACATGATTGCTAAATTGATCAGAGCAGGGAGAACTTCAGAGGATGGATAACAACACCCCAGACCCTGAAAAAATACAGTTTCTTTAAATGAATAAAATTAATATATTTTATTAAAAGTTGGAGCTGGAGTGATAACACAGCGGGTAAGGCGTTTACCTTGCACGTGGCTGACCTGGGTTCGATCCCCAGCATTCCATGTGGTCCCCTGAGCACCGCCAGGAGCAGAGCCAGGAGTAATCCCTGAGCATTTCTGGGTGTGACCCAAAAAGCAAAAAAAAAAAAAAAAAATAAGGGGCCACCACCGTGGTGCTGTGGTAGAAGGGATGGGGAGGGGGTCATTTCCGGTGAAACTTGGCTCAAACCTGAGTTGATGGAGGTTGGGCTCTGGCCATGCTCAGGGCCATGAGGTGTCAGGCATCAAACTCAGGGCCTTGCAATACTATGCATGTATTCTTACCACTTGAGCTATTTCCTTAGCTCCTCAAGTTTATATCTTTTGAGGGGCCTCCCAAGTGGTGTTTAGGAATTTTGAGGATCATTTCCAGTAATACTTGGTTAATAGGCTGAGAGTTCAATGTGGTATTTGAGAATGTGGGTATGCTTTGGTCATATGGTGCCAGGGATTACCCATGTC
Organism: Cryptotis parvus; assembly: GCA_021461705.1. Classification (NCBI taxonomy): domain Eukaryota; kingdom Metazoa; phylum Chordata; class Mammalia; order Eulipotyphla; family Soricidae; genus Cryptotis; species Cryptotis parvus. The sequence continues at coordinate 77,664 of JAJIBD010007118.1, read as the reverse complement.
AACTCAGCAGCGCTTGGTGCTAGGGACGATGCCTAATGGTTTTATGGAGGTGATGGGCCAGGGACTGAAATCGCATTGCACTAATCCTTATACTATCTCCTGGGCCCTCAAATTCATATTTTTTAAAGAAGGAAAAGAAAAATGAATACAGCTAGCTCTCTTGCCATCTCCAATGATTATTAACTACGTTTTTATAGCTTGCATTTTTTTTCTTTTTGGATTTTGGGTTATACCTGATAGTGCTCAGTCGTGGAGGACCATATGTGGTGTCAGGAATTGAACTAGAGTCAGCTACATGCAAGGCAAGTGTCTTACCTGATGTAATCTCTCTCTAGCCCCAAGCATCCTTTTTTTCTGTCTTATATTGGTTTGTTTTGGGGGGTCAGAGCCAGCAGTGCTCAGGGTTTATTTCTGGTTCTGCACTCATGAATCACTCCTGGAGGGACTCAGAAGATCATATATGGTACCCAAACCAAGGTTGGCCAACCAGCCAACAGTGTGCAAGCCAAATACACTACCCTCTATACTATCTCCCAGGCCCTAGTTTGCATTTCTTAAATGCAGTATTATCATGTATGTGTACACATACATGATAATACTGCATTTATATCCATATATACGTATATGTATGTGTGTGTATATATGTGTGTGTGTATATATATATACACACACTCATGTGCACACATTATTTAAGGGTTTAGCTAAATGAAGATTCCTGGGATGGAGAGATAATACAGTGGGTAAGGTGTCTACTTTCCAGGTGTGTCCAAGCCTGGTTCAGTCCCCAGCAAGACACATGGTCCCTGAGCCCATCAGGAGTGATTCTTGAGTACAGACACAGCCAGGGCTAAATCTTGAGCATTGACAGCTGTGGCTCCACAACAAAACAAAACAATGAAGATTCCTGTTACTCCTAGTACAAGCTAACCTGAATCGTGACTCTGTGATCAGAGCCATATCCATCTTCCTTCCTGTCAGAGAAGAGCCATGTGTCCTGTCCAGACCAGCACTCTCTGTGCTTGAATGCCCATCCTCTCTGGCCTTTGGAAGGATTTTGATTACATCCCCTTCTCCCACAACCATTTCTTCCTTTGTACTAGAACACTCCTGCTTTCCCACAAGCATGCTCTACAGCTTCAGTGAAAACCCTCCCCACCCCCCACCCTCCAGTGCCCCATTGTCCTTCTTTGCTCTGCTTCTCTGCACAGAACAACTTTATGAAATAATTGTTTATGTTGGCCATCACCAGTTCCTTACCTTTTATTGAGTCCACTCTGGCTTCCCTCCAGAAAGCCATCCAATGCTTTGGTCAAGGTCATCAGTGAATTATTTTGCTTCTGCTCTTGCTCATCTTACTCATCCTCTTAGAAACATTGGCCATAGTTGAGCAGTCTCCTTTAAAACCCATTTCTTTTGTTTGTTTCCATGGAATCATTTTCTCAGCTGCCTTTCCTGAGTCTTTTTCTATTCAACCTCTAAATGTAGGGGCTGCCCCAGACTGAGTTCTAGATTTGCACCATCTGTAGCAGGCTGCTCTTCACAAGTTAGTGTGCAATGAGATATGTGGTTTGCATCAAATACATTCTGGGGCCACAAAACCTAGTACATAAAAAGGATAAAGGGTCTGGGAGGTGGCTCAGTGACAGAGTGCAAGCTGTGTCTATATGGGGCCTGAGTTTTCCCTAGATGGCAAAATAAAGAAATGAAAAGAACTTATAGAATATAAAATATCAGGGGACCAGAGTGATAGCCCAGCGGGTAGGGCGTTTGCCTTGCACGCAGCCAGCCTGTGCCGGCCTGGGTTCGATCCCCGGCATCCCATATGGTCCCCTGAGCACCGCCAGGAGTAATTCCTGAGTGAAGAGCCAGGAGAAATCCCTGAGCATTGCCAGGTGTGACCCCCCCCAAAAAAAAAGAATATAAAATATCACAATTTTATGACTACATGTTAAAATAATATTTTGGGCCATTAAAGCTAATTTTATGTGTGTTTTTTTTTTTGCTTTTTTGTATCTGAAAAAAATATTTGGGGTCACATACAGCAGTGCTCAGGTTTAATGCTGGATCTACATTCAGGAATTACTCCTGGCAGTGCTCAGAGATGTCAGGGATAGAACCCAGGTTGGTCACGTGCAAGGCAAATGCCTTCCCTGCTGTACTATCACTCTGGCCCCTGTTACTGAAAAATGTTAATAGAGTCCACACATGTATTTCTCTTGGGTAGAGCTGTTTGGGCCTTCTTCCCATTCAATATGCTCACCTCTCTCATCATCTTATCTAGTTCCATTGCTTTAAATATCATCTAGATGTCTCCAAAATTCAAACCTTTAACTGCCCTCTCATTTGAAGTCCATACCTACATATCCAGCTGGCACTTATATTGAATTTAAACAGTATCTCATACCAACCTAGAATTGAGCATTGAATACAGGAAAAAAGATACACATGCTAATCTCTAAATGTATGTATTGTAATCCACAGTGTGTAAGAGAAGGAAGAGAGAGAAAGAGAAAGAGAGAGAAAGAGAAAGAGAAAAGAGATAAAGAACCTGCCATAGAGGAAGGCTGGGGGGGGGAATCGGGGACATTGGTGGTGGAAAATGGGCACTGGTGGAGGGATGGGTGCTGGAACACTGTATGACCGAAACCCAAACATGAACATCTTTGTAATTGTATATCTCATGGTGGTATAATAAAATATTTTTATTTATTTATTTATTTATTTATTTATTTATTTATTTATTTATTCATTTATTTTTGCTTTTTGGTTACACCCAGCAATGATCAGGGGTTACTCCTGGCTCTGCACTCAGGAATTATTCCTGACGGTGCTCAGGGGACCATATGGGATGCTGGGGATCAAACCCGGGTCATCCGCATGCAAGGCAAACGCCCTACCCGCTGGACTATCGCTCCGACCCCTATAATAAAATATTTAAAAAAAATAAACAGGTATCTCAGTGCTATTATATCAAAATGGAGTTTTTTTTTAATTTCCTCTAGCCCCATTCTCTTATATGGTCAGTTTCCCACCTCAATCAATGGGCCGTCTTTTCTCATTTTTCAAGTCCCAAATGGATTCATCCTAATGACTTTCCTTATTCACTTTATCTAATCTTCCAGCGAGTCTTCAAAATATATTCAAAATAACTTCAAAATATATTTCTAATTTCTTTCTCCTCCTCCTCCTCCTCCTCCTTTATTTCTTCCTCCTCCTCTTCTTCCTCCTCCTCTTCTGTCTTCTCCTGTTCCTCTTCCTCCTCTCTTCCTCCTCCTCCTCCTCCTCTCCCTTCTCCTGCTCCTCCTCCTCCTCCTCTTCAGCTCAAGCTCAGGTCATGGAAGACTCTACCACTGAGCCACATCCCTAGATCTCCTCCACACTTTTAATCTAATCATACTCACCTATTCTCTATTCTTTTCCCTCTTCTTTTCCTTCTCTCTCTCTTTCTCTCTCTTTCTCTCTCAATACTCTTGCTGTTATTTTAATTTTTAGCCACACCCAACAGTGTTGAGGGCTTATTCCTGGTTCAGTGCTCAAAGATCACTTCTGGTGGGGCTCAATGTCAGGGATCTAACAAGACAAGCACCCTGGGGCTGGAGCAATAGCACAGCAGGTGGGGCATTTGCCTTGCATGGGGCCAACCTGGGTTTGATTTCTGGCATCCCATATGGTCCCTCCCCCCAGCACTGCCAGGAGTAACCCCTGAGCATCACCAGGTGTGACCCTAGAAGAAAAAGAAAAAAAAAGTACCCTGCATGCTCTACCACCTCTCTGGTCCCTATTTTACTTCTCTTGCTGAGATGTCTGATTTATTTGCTCAGTTATTTAATTATTAGGTATATAGTTTTAGGGTAGTGCTCGGTAATACTCAGGGATTAATCCTGGATCTTGCCCACAAGAATCACTCAGGTGGTGCTCAGGGGACCAACTATCTGGGGTGTCATGAATTGAACCCCAGGTTGGCTAAATATAAGGCAAGTACCCTATCCTCTGTCTTATTTATTGATTCATCTCCTTTTCTCTGTCTGCCTCCATTTAAGAGTATAGGCCCTATGAGAGTAGGGAACTCAAGTGTCTTATTTCTACCTGCATTCTCAGTGTGATTCTAAAGCATGATCTAACATAGATACTGAGGGGCGAGAGCAATATTCTAGTGAGGAGGGCATTTTCCTTGCACATGCCTACCTGGCTTCAATCCTCGGCATCCCATATGGTCCCCAAGCACCGCTAGGAGTAACTCCTCAGTGCAGAGTCAGGAGTAACCCCCTGAGCATTGCCAGGTGTGAACCAAAGAGCAAAATATATTTAGACACTGTTTTCAGTAGACACTGTTTTCAGTGTCTATTTTATATATTTTGAGTGATATATATGTATTGAGTGATAAATAGCAAAATATTATCAAATGGATTTCTTTTTTAAAATATGAATGAACAAAGTTACTTTTGGAATAAATACATTTTATTTATTATTATATAAATTTTCAATAAATAAATTTTATTTATTATTATTTTAATTATTTTGCTTTTTGGGTTACACCCAGTGATGCTCAGGTGTTACTCCTGGCTCTTTGCTCAGGAATTACTTCTGGCAGTGCTTGGGGGACCATATGGGATGCTAGGGACCTAACCCAGGTTGGTTGCATGCAAGGCAAACGCCCTACCCACTGTGCTATCGCTCTGGCCCCAATAAATTTATTTTAGGGGCCGGAGCGATAGTCCAGTGGGTAGGGCGTTTGCCTTGCATGCAGCCTAACCCGGGTTCAATCCCCAGCATCCCATATGGTCCCCCAAGCACCACCAGGAGTAATTCCGGAGTGCAGAGCCCGGAATAACCCCTGAGCATTGCCGGTGTGACCCCCAAAATAAATAAATTTATTTTAGAATGAATAAATTTACTCATTTTAGGGAATGTCTTAGAAACTAAGTTATGTTAGATTTGAAAAGTTGCTTTCCCCTTAGTGCTTTATCTATCTATCTATCTGTCTGTCTATCTATCTGTCTATCTATCTATCTATCTATCTATCTATCTATCTATCTATCTATCTATCTATCTATCTATCTATCTATCTATCTATCTATCTATCTATCTATCTATCTATCTATCTATCTATCTATCTTTTCTTTTTTGGTCACATCCAGTGATGGCTCTGTACTCAGGAATTACTCCTGGCAGTACTCGGGGGACCATATGGGATGCTGAGAATTGAACCTGGGTTGGTTGCATGCAAGGTGAGCACCCTACCCACTGTACTATCTCTTCAGCCTCTCCCCTTAGGTGCTTTAGACTGAGTGTAGCATGTACAGTAATTTGAAAACCTCGGATCTACAGAGCAAACTCCTTCTGTCCCCAGAACTGAAAGAACTGAGAAAAGAGTGGGACTCTGAGCCTGAGAGGCAAAGGGAGATGCCAAAAGAGAAAAACAAGTGTGGAAGGTGGTAGAGGGGGCGGGTGAGGGAGAGTAGGTGAGGGCAGAGCTCGCCACTCTCCAGTGCTAGGAATAAAACCAGAGCCTCTTACATACAAGGCATGTGCTGTAGCATCACGCCACAGCCCTGACCAACACATAACATTCACACTAATTTTGCCTAGATTTAGTAGAGATTATGGGTATTTCTTTTGCATCCAGGTCATAAGTACTTTTTAGTAGAATATATTTATGAATTGTAAAGAAAACTTGGGAAAGATAAAGTTTTACAATTTCTGACCTTGGGGCCAGAGCAATAGCACAGCGGGTAGGGCGTTTGCCTGGCATGCAGCCGACCCGGGTTCGATCCTCGGCATCTCATATGGTCCCCTGAGCACTGTCAGAAGTAATTCCTGAGCACAGAGCCAGGAGTAACTCCCGAGCATTGCTGGGACCCAAAGAGCAAATATTGGAAGCATCTAGGAAGCAAATGAAGAAAATGCACATGAGGGCTAGAGAGAGTAGTGGGCAGTGTGTGTGTGTGAATGTGTGTGTGTCTGTATGTCTGTCTGTCTGCATGAATGACTTACAGCTTTAGCCTGTGTTACACAATGATAGTACAGTGGTTGAGGTGCTTCTTTGCATGTGGGATCAACCCAGCTTCAATCCCTGGCACTCTAAACTCCTCTAACCACCTCCAGGAGGGATCTCTGAGTGGAGTGCCCAATGTAAGCCCTGAGCACCACCAGGAGTGGATCCAAAACAAAAAATGCATGTGAATTGGAAATTGTGAGGTAGAAACAAGGTTGAATTGGATACACAAGACATAGCAGATGGAGAATTTGGGAATAAAGGCTAATTTCTTTTTCTCATCCTGCTTCATGCCCCCAAGAGTTGCATCAATCTCAGAGTCCCTGTTCACTTCAGGAGAGGTTTCTAAATACACAGATCAGGGGAAAGAGAGAGAGAGAGAGAGAGAGAGAGAAGAGAGAGAGAGAGAGGGGTCTTTGAATGTTAAACAGCAAAAACACCCATTTTAGGGACAGGCACCTCATATAGCAACTCAATCCAAATTAGCTAAACTATGACACATAAAAACAAGCAGAAGGGGCCAGAGCGATGGTTCAATGGGTAGGGCGTTTACCTTACATGAGATGACCCGAGTTGGATCCCCAGCACCCCATATGGTCCCCGAGCACCATCAGGAGTAATTCCTGAGTGCAGAACCAGGAGTAACCCCTGAGCATTGCTGGGGCTACCCCAAAAAGAAGAAAAAAGCAGAAAAGCAAACTTAGATCAGGTCGAGGCAGAGACCTTTTGCTGAGTGTGAGAGCACAGGACAGCTACATTGGTGTCTTTGTTTCTGTCGTGGTCTATTTTAGGAAGCTTCTGGATATGAATCTAAAAGTGATATCTGGAAAAGAGATAATAACTTGTGCTCACATCGTGCTTTTCATTCAAAGGTCTCAGAGCACTTTACAAAGAAATAAATATTATTATCCCAGATGGAGCTGTTCAGCCGCCGGGACTGCTGCCCTTTCCAACAGCCGTGGGAGTGGGCGCCTGACAAGTCTATAACTTACTGAGTCACGTTCTTTCTTGATTGGGAGTTGGGATAACCAATGATGAATTAAAAAAAAGCATAAGTAGAACATCAGGCTCTTTCCTTAAGAATTCTAGCATGTGTCCAAAGCCTATGAATATGAGTGACTAAAAACTTTTAAGTTTGGGGCAAAGCATGGCTCCAAGGAAAATAGTTACTTTAGGCAGTGTGTTCACAGCTAGCCTGTTCTGAGCATTATTCCAATGGACCCTATTTATTTAAGACACACAATAATTTTCTTTATTTACTTGTATGCTTATTTTCGCCTTTCCTTTGCATTTGTCATTTCTTTGTTTTGGCAGTGATAGAGGGTTGCACACATGCTTGGTTTTGGTGTTTACACATTTGGTTGTGGGCTTGCTGTGGGTGGTGCATACACTTTTTTGGGGGGTTGGGTTTCACACCTGCTGGTGCTTAGGGATTATTCCTGGCTTTGTGCTCATGGATCATTCCAGGCGGTGCTGGGGGACCATATGCAGTCTGGGGTTGGGGGTGGTGATAGAACACCACTGGTGTTGGAACGGGTAATGGAACAGCCATGTGCCTTAACCCCTTCAGCCCTGGCTTATACACACTTTTGTTGTAGTGCTCATACCTGGTGGTGGTATGCTGGAGATGGCAAACTCAGAGCTGCTGGAATCTTTGTGTATGTGGGCAGCCCAAATGATTGAACCCCTGCTTTAGTCACTGAGCTTTTCCCCCCACACCTCTAAATTCACAATAATGATAATGAAGAAAAAACCATGGTCTCTACAACCTATTCTACAACAAAGGAACCAAAGGCACCAGGAAGTTAAATAACTTGACCAAAATGTCCATTAAGTAAGTGGCAGAATGTGAATCAGACATAGGCATCCTGGCATGATTACCCATACTCCGTCCCTTTCTGCCAGGCGATGGGTGAAATGTTTTGCATGAGTTAACGCATCAATTCTTACCAGGTCCCTAAGAGATAGATACTATTATCCCAATTTTGTTGGGACAGAGAATTAGCAGGAAGTGACTTGCCCAAGTTCATATCCTAGTAGGACTGAAGCCATAATTTTAAAATGGAAACAAAAGTCCTGAGGCAAGGAGTCAGGGTTTCAGAGCTGTTTCTGCCACTAAGTAGGTTGGGTGACCTTGAGCAAATCAAATCATCTCCAAGGTCATCTGACTACTGACGCCAACGTTCTCCCCAGTGCTAATACTCTCAGATGCTTAGTATCTGTTTTCTATTTAGTCCCTTGTTTCAAACTCCTTGGAGGAAAAGAAATTAACCGCACAGAACCTGACAGTGACTCTAGAAGCCAAATTAAGAAAACAGATCTCAAAAGGAGAAGGGGAAAGAAGTTTACAAAATGTCTTTAGTTAGTGCAAAGTGTTTTGATTTGTGCCACTGTGACCAGATCCTCTCCTCTTTGACCAGCCAGTCCTCGTGGCCACACTGTGTCCTGTCGCCTGCTTCAGTAACCCTTCCAGCCCACTGAATTGGCTAAAGCTGCAAGAAGCCCATCTCGTGTAGGAGTGATCTGGGAGAAGAAGCCAAGCTTTTCATGTGGGTGTTCTATCTTGAATTCAGAATGTCTATACCATTCTGTCAACTTCTGTTTTTGTTCTCAGTGATTATTATATAGTGACACAGCCTACTGCTTACCATGAACCAGTTTTTTTTTTCCACAACCTTCTGGGGAGCTATGATGTAGTGAAAGTTTTGTTTCCATTTCTCTGTGAGCTTCTGTTCAAAAGTGTGAGCTTGTTTGTTACAAAGGAATATTATTATCTCAAAGAGATATCTGTACTCCCACGTTCATTACAGCATGAGTCACAGTAGCCAAGGTATGGAAACAACCTAGGTACCCATCAACGGATCAATAGATAAAGAGGTCCATATTCGATGATATATTATTCAGTTTAAAAAAAAAGTAAGAAATCCAGCCATTTGCAGCATGTTGATGAAATGAGGCTATTATGGTAACTGAAGCAAGATAGATAAAGGGGGAAATATTAAATTATATCATTTATATGTGGAATCTTTTTTAAAAATGCTGCCTCATAGTTACAGAGAAGAGTGATTGTTAGGGGGCAGATAGAAGGGAGAGAGATTGGGCAAAGGGTTCAGAATTTCATTCTAAAAATGACATTCATAAAACGAGCCAGGGAGATACTGTAGGGTTTAGGAACTGGTGAAGCTCACACCCTGCCTGGGTTTCGTCCCAAGCAGCCCATGATATCCCTGTTGGAATCACCCTCAATGCTGCTGGGGTGGCCTCTGAATCATGCAGTGCTCAGCAGTCTTTGGTCCACAGAGTCATCTCAATGGCTAGATCACTGAAACTCACCAAGAAGGGCCCCTAAGTGCCCTGAACATTTGCTTAGAACCCTCCCCCAAATAAATGTGGTTCTAGGGTCACTAGGGTGGTACAGTTCACAATACTGTATGTGCTGGGCGCTAAGACAACAGGTAAAGTGTCCAGTGAGAAGAGATAAAAAGTAGGAGTGGAGTGGTAAGTCTTCTAACACAGTTAAGCAATAACGTAGATATGTATATTTTTGTATAAAGATTAAAAAGACAGCTAGTAGATATAAATAGGGAAAAACCCAAGAAACCCCCAAAGTGTGAGCGAAATAGATATTTTGGCCTTTTGGCTTTGTGCTTTGGGAAGTCACTTTAATTCTCAGGTCTTGTTTTCAAAGTTTGTGAAGCAATGAGAATTAAAAAATTTATTGTTCACCATCGATATACAATAAAAGAGTATGATTTTAGTCTCCATTCCAGCCCGTCCTCACAGTGCCATTCACAACAAGCCCTCCCAAAGGGTTATCAGTAATCCTTGGTAATCAAGTAGAGTGGTGCAAATTCCAAATTAATAAGCACACTATATTCAAAAGTTTTCATACCATACTTTCCATTATAAATTTATTTTGCCTCGGTGGGAGTAGTTTAGAGAGTTAGAGACCTTCAAGAGATTAGAACCCAAATACTATAAGTGAGCCAAGGATTACCTACTGTGGTGGTTTGACAAAGTGGCTCTTGGCAGTGGGAAACCCAAGGGAAGCCCGACTCGCCAGACACTAGAAGTTCTAAACCCATATGACTCTCAATTTTAGAATCAAAGTTTCGAGGCATGGAAATATTGGGACATGCTTTAGTTGGGAGCCCAGGTTCAATCCTCACGCCCCCCCCAGTCCCATACTAACAGTAGCCCCAGGCACCGCCAGGTGCCCCCACCCCAACCCCCAAAATCTTCACAACAGTAAATCACAAGATAGAAAAGGGAGCACTTGGGCAGAGATAGTAAGCAGATAAGGTGCTTGCCGCAGGCGCCAGAGTTCGATCCGTGATACACATATGGCTCCAACCCCCACCAGGAATGATTCTTGACCAAGAGCCAGGGTAAGGGAGCACTGTAAAAAGTCCTTCTTGTATCTCATTTCTCAGTCACCCAGTGACCTTCCCGTATCAAAGTTTCAGTTTTACTGTGTCCTTTCAAAGGTAGGTAACCTATATTCTATACATTTTCATCTATCTATCTATCTATCTATCTATCTATCTATCTATCTATCTATCTATCTATCTATCTATCTATCTATCTATCTATCTATCTATCTATCTATCTATCTATCTATCTATCTATCTATCTATCTATCTATCTATCTATCTATCTATCTATCCATCCATCCATCATCATCCATCCATCCATCCATCCATCCATCCATCCATCCATCCATCCATCCATCCATCCATCCATCCATCCATCCATCCATCCATCCATCCATCCATCCATCCATCCATCCATCCATCCATCCATCCATCCATCCATCCATCTATCTATCTATCTTTTTGGTATCGCACCGGGGATGCTCAGAGATCACTCCTGCCTTTACACTCAGGAATTACTCCTGGCAGTGCTCAGGGGATGATATAGGCTGCTGGGAATCAAAGTCAGGTTGGCAGCATGCAAAGTAAATGCCTTACCCACTGGATAATTGCTCTGGCCCCTATTTCTTTTTTGGGGGATACTGTGCTCATCGCTTATCTTGCTTACTGTGCTCAGCACTTACTTTGGCCAGCTGTGCTCAGGGCTTACTCTTGGCTCTGTGCTCAGGGGTCACTACTGGCAGGATTCAAGGACTTTATGCAGTGCCAAATATCGGAGTTGGGCCAGACACATGCAAGGCAAGTGCCTTGCTCACTGTTCTATCTCTTTGACACTCTACATTTATCCTTTAGGGAAAGACCAGTATACTGCCATAATTCTTTACCTTGTTTCCTACTTCATATTTAATGTCTTGTTATACACTAACATGAATATGTGAGAGAGAAATGCCAGAAGGTGTTCTTTGTTTTGCTTTGGCAGTATGGGGACTGAAAGGTATTTTTTATATTTTTTAAAAATTTTATTATACCACTGAGAGATACAATCACAAACATGTTCATAATTGGGTCTCTGTCATACAGTGTTCCAGCACCCATCCCTTTACCAGTGCCCCATTCCCACCACCAGTGTCCCAACTCTCCCTCCCACCCACCTCTAGCCTGCCCCTATAGCAGGCACCTCTGAAAGGTATTTTTATTCATAACAAAAATACCTACTATTGACAATGTGCACTGCAGTTTTTAGGGGAGTCACTCAGCGGAATGTTCACGTGCAGGAACTCAGGGATATTCCTGGTGATGTGTTTGGGAGTCATTCCCAGTTGTGCTGGAGATCAAAGCTAGGACACTCACAGGCAAAGCATGTGCTTCAGCTCTTTGAGTCATCCCCTTGCTCAATACCCTTTGCCCCAAGCATTGAATTTTTAATTTGCCTGCCTGTAGCAGGCAAGGACTACACAACTTTGAGCTTCTTCATCCTTAGGTGAGGAACCACTGGTATTTGGATATTCAACATTGGATAATTTTGGATAATGAATCAGTCATATTCAACATTAATTTTGGCTCTTCCTGGGCATCAGACATTGTTCCAAGCACTGTACTTATTGCACATAATCTGCATCTTTCAAATCCATTTAGTCTTAGTTTAAATGTTATCTTCACAGATAAGCTTTCCCTTATCCAAGAGGGCCTATCGTCTCCCTTTTCCATTATTCCCTATCGCTTCATCTTGCTTATTTCCTTGAGGACGTGCATCCCTGTAAGTAATGAGTTAACAATTTGTCTACTGGATTATACGGCGTCTCTGTGTGCTCTGAGAGCTGGGACAAAGTCGGTTTGACTCACTGAATATACTCAGTGACCAGTAAACTACTTCGATGTCTGACCCAAAGGAGCTGTTGGGTTGGATGTTTGTCTATTAAGTACATAATGAACAAAAACTAACTTTATGAGGAAGATCCTATTATTACATCCATGATACCAATAAGGAGACTAAGGCCTAGAGAATGCAATCGACTTACCCTAAAGCTTAATAATTTGCAAAATTGGTTCTAGAGCTTGAGTTCTTCACCACTGCTCAGATCTCTGACCTAGGCCCATTGAGTATGGGACTAGCTCATGTGCTCTTAAGTAATGCCCCTTTCCTCCCTGAAACAATTCCTTTTATTTGAAAAGCAACAGAAAAAAAATCAGTGATCTTCTTATAATGATTTTTGTTTTTGGTTTTAATAATTTTGGCTATAGCGATTTTTGTTTTGGGGCTCAGGGTTGCTCAGGGGTTACTCCTGGCTCTGCACTCAGAAATTACTCCTGGTGGTGCTCAGGGGACCATATGAAATGCCGGGGATCGAACCCTGGTTGGCTGAGTACAAGACAAATGCCCAAGGGACTGTACTATCACTCTGTCCTGAGTGGAAGTATAAAGTAGAATTAAGAATTGTGACTGATTTGGAATGGTTAAAGGAAATAATGCAATTGGCTTTGGACAAAATGAGCTTGAGGTGAATCTTATGCAGCTAGTAAGGGTCTTAAGTGAACTTCCACCTTTGATTCCTGAATAGCAGCCCTGGTGGAAGCCAAACATACTTAGACCAGTTTCCTTCGGGGACCTAATCAGGGGAAAAACTGGGTGTGAGAGCCATAGTACAGTAGGTAGGGCGTTTGCCTTGCACGAGGCTGACCTGGGTTTGATCCCATATAATCCCCTGAATACTGACAGTTGTAATTTCTGAGTGTAGAGCCAGGAATAACGCTTGAGCATTGCCAGGTGTGCCCCCACTCCCCCAAAAAAAATTCTCCAAGACCTCTGGGGAATTCCTGGACTCCACTTCTTCAAGAATATAAGGTGGATCATGTGAAAACTCTGGAACCTTATTTATGGGAGGCTAATGGATCAGGGTCTTGCTTTTCAAAATCAGATGCTGACGCCAGTGAGCAAACTCCCCTCTCCACCCCCCAACCCCTTGCAAGCAGGAGAGTTTTAAAAAGAAATCCTTTCTTACGGATCAGCCTCTGGCCCTGACAATCTCAGGGCCAGAGTTCTCAAACTGGCTCACCAACAGCTCTCACCTACCACGGGAAGTGGCTTGGGGAAGGGGGTTGCCTCTGTGGAACTCGTTCCCCCTGACTGACGTAGAAAGCCTAGAGTCTGGGGACGGGACCCTCCTCCAACCACCACCCCTCTCAAGACTCCATGCAACCCCGAAGTTTCCCAATGGTCGGTCCCTCACCTCAACTTCACTCTCCAGCGCTTAAGCAGGCGGTGGCAGGGTCAAGCCCCCTCGATGAAGGGGCCGGACTCGAGGGTACACCCAGGGAAGGGACAGTTCAGGAGGAGAAGGCTGGCCCGGCCACCGAGGCAGTGGCATTCTGCCCAGTTCCAATAGCCGCGGATGGCTGAGGCGGGGCACGCCCTTGTCCCACTCCCCCATTCATAGGACGGTGCCAGAATAGGACGTCCTCGCTACCTCCGCCCTCTCCTCGCCGACTACCCCACTTGTCATGCAGATAAATCCCCAGGGCAAAAGGGTAGCACGATTCTTCCCGCACCCCTGCGGGTCCTGAGGCAGCCAGGGCAGTGCAGTCCCAAGCTGCCCCTGCAGAAGCCGCGCTCCACATTCGGTGCGCGAGGGTAGAGGGGCGCGAGAGAGCAAGTGGGCGGGCGTGCCATCCTCCGCATCCTCCTCCAGGTCCTGGCGCGCCGGGTGGGAGCGCTGCGCGGCGCCGCGCTGCGTATCGCGGCCCGCTTGTCGCCTGCCCCCCCTGCCCTAGCTGGGCCACCTCCCCGGGCTGCCGGTGGAGGGCTACGAGGCGCTAACGTTACGCTGTTTCCGGTTTTCCAGCGGGCTCGGTTTCCCCTCCCAAGGCGGCGGCGGCGGAGCGGTGGAGCCCCCAAATGGCCTGGCCAGATGCGGCAGGTTTGCTGCTCAGCGCTGCCGCCGCCGCCACTGGAGAAGGCTCCGTGCAGCACCTACAGCGACAGCAGCAGCAGCAGCAGCAGCAGCAGCAGCAGCAGCAGCAGCAGCAGCAGCAGCAGCAGCAGCAGCAGCAGCCGCAGCCACAGCAGCAGCAAGGAGGGCAGCAGCTGCAGCAGCAGCGAGAGAGGAAGCAGCAGCGGCAGCAACAGCAGCAGCGGCAGCAGCAGCATCTCCCGTCCCGCTGCGCCCCCAAAGCCGCGGCCGCCGCAGCAGCCGCAGCCCCGCAGCCCCGCAGCCCGGAGAGCCGCCGCCCGCTCGCTAGCCGCAGCCGCCGGCGGCATGAGGCGCGACCCGGCCCCTGGCTTCTCCATGCTGCTCTTTGGTGTGTCTCTCGCCTGCTACTCGCCTAGCCTCAAGTCGGTGCAGGACCAGGCGTACAAGGCACCAGTGGTGGTGGAGGGCAAGGTACAGGGGCTGGCCCCCGCCGGCGGCTCCAGCTCCAATAGCACCCGCGAGCCGCCCGCCGCGGGTCGGGTGGCGCTGGTGAAGGTGCTGGACAAGTGGCCGCTCCGGAGCGGGGGCTGCAGCGCGAGCAGGTGATCAGCGTGGGCTCCTGTGCGCCGCTCGAAAGGAACCAGCGCTACATCTTTTTCCTGGAGCCCACGGAGCAGCCCTTAGTCTTTAAGACGGCCTTCGCTCCCCTAGACACCAACGGCAAAAACCTCAAGAAAGAGGTGGGCAAGATCCTGTGCACTGACTGCGGTGAGTTGCCCCCTCCCTCCGCCGGAGAAAGGGGGAGGGGCGAGGTGGTGGTGAGTGGGGGGTGGGGCGAGGAGGTGCTGCAGGTGCCCGGGCCTGGCAGCGCCCGACCGCTGGGGGTGGGGCCGCCCCTGGGCAGGCGCCAGGCACGGGTAGGTTGAGAGGGTTGGCATTGGGAAGAAGAATCAAGCTCAAACTATGCCCGGGGTTGGGGGTTTGTGGGGAGGCGCTGGTCTGTGCCAGCAGAGATCTGCGGCTGATGTATGGCATGTGGGGCTGGAAAGCTGCCATCATAGCTCAGTAGCGACAGGAAGAATGGAGAGGTCCTGGGGTGCTTGTCCAAGGCTCAGTGAGTCAGGAGTGACCCTCTGAGGCCTGGCCTGCGTGGCTCCCACCCGCCGGCCTTGCCCTAGCTGGCAGGGTCTGTAGGAGCAGACTTCAGGGCAGACTCTTGGGCCCTGAAGGCCTCCCTTATAAGTTCTTCCTAGGGAATGGTCTCCCGCCCCTCCTGTCTCTCCTGAGCTCCCAGCTCCTCATCCTCATCGCTGGCGCAGGCAGAGTTGGACTTTTTCTGCTACTGTTTTTTGACCTCCATGTGGCTTGTTTTTTGGTTTGGGATTTTTTGCTCTCTCTCTCTCTCTCTCTCTCTCTCTCTTTCTCTCTCTCTCATCTCTTTTCTCTCTCCTCTCTCTTTTTCTCATCTCTCTCATCTTTCTCTCATCTCTCTTTTTCTCTCTCTCCTCTCTTTCTCATCTCTCTCATCTCTCTCTCTCTCTCTCTCTCTCTCTCTCTCTCTCTCTCTCTCCCTGCAATCATGATTGCCTGCCTTTGCTAAGCCAGCAGCACAGCCTTCTTTGAACCCCCAGAACTATCAAGCAGGCACCTCTTTTGGGCTGTTTCTGGGAGGTCTTACTAGGTCTGGTAATTGAGATGCCGGTGAACTAGAGTAACTTCTACTGAATGCTCAAAGTTCAGCTCTGACATCTTATGAAAGAGACTGCTTCTCTTCTGATATGGAGTGTTGCACAGGAATGCAGGTGAATAGGAACAAAACATTGGATTTATAGATCTGTGCTGCTGAAAATGGAGGTCTCCTAAGTCAGGAGTAAAAAAAAATGCTCTTTTTAAGGGCTTTTTCTTCTAGTCCCTGGGCCCAGTCAGTACGTGGTTCTCAATAAGATATTTAAAACCAGTTGTTACCTTGTACTTATTTATCTGGGGGCTTCATTTATTCCCAACTACAGTTGAGTTCAGTGGGTGCTGTGTGACTCTCTGAGTTGTATAATCAGTGAGTTGCGATCTTTGTTCTGAAGTTGGGCCGTGTTGACCAGATTACCCACGGATTCTGAGTAGTATACATGAACTGAGTAGTGAAGAGTGTGTAACAGCTCACAGAAGTTTGCTGTTTTCATCTTTCTCAATCAACCAACACCCTTGACAGTGGGAAGCGCCCTTTCTCTACAAGTTCCCCGGCCCCCTCATCCCCTCCCTCACCTCATTTCACCACCTCACCCCTTCCTTCAAGAGGCACATTTGAGTTTAGTGTGGGGAGTTTATCTAGCTACTATGACATATTGGTATTACTTTAATCAGAAGAACCTTGCAATGTCTTCATAAGGAGGAAAAAACTTTGGTGATGTCATTTATCTGACATTGCTGCCTGCTCTTTAATGTCAGTTTTATGCTCTGAAATGTTTTATAATGCCAAACTGAGACCGGTTAAGCATTTAAAATTCTATTCAGGATTCTGCCCCCCCGCCCCCCAAGATTCCTTGGGAAGCTGTGGACCTGTATTCTGCAGTGGGAAAGAAATAGTGAAAACATTATTGACACTTGTCCAAGGACAGTTTCTGTTTTGGTTTTCGGTGAGTTGCTCCTGAATATGCTCAGTGCACATCTCACCGTATAATCCCTGGTCTTGTCCAATGAGCCCGGATGGTCATTGTCAGATCAGCTCACAGAGTAATTGTTCCCTACCTCCTCTTCCTCCTCTTCACTTTGCCCATCAATTAAGCTTTGTCTGATGTCATGTATAACTGATTAATAGTTGAATGTGGAGATCATGAGAGATCTGAGGCTCAGAAACAGAGTCCCCTTTTAGGTTCTTGGTTTTTTCTTATTAAAATAGCATGTGTGGGACCAGAGAGATACTCAATGGGCTGGCCATAGGCTTTCCCTGTTGGGGGTCTAGATGTGATCCTTGGCTTGGCATGTTCCCCAAGTCCCTTAAGGAGTGACCTCTGAGCCTAGAGCCAGGCATAATCTCTGAGCACTTCTGGGTGTGGCCCCAAACTAAACATAAACAGATAAATAAACTAGTGTGTGGTACAGTTCCCAAAGTCCTCGATGTAGGATTACAAACACTAATGAGAAGGGCCTCTCACATCACAAATTCTCAGGGAGCAGAAACATAAACATTTTAGAATGCGAAGTTTTTCTTTTAATTAGTAGATATAGGTAGCTGTTAGTGTGGTTTTTTATATAAAGAATAGAAATTAATGGACATATTCGTAGAAGAAACTTGTGGAACTGGTATTAGTATAACAGAAAAGCACAGACTGCATTTTCTTATTTTGTACTAGGAAGTTAAAGAAAACATGCACAGGTAATGGCTTATTAAATAAGGAAACAAAGTCACCCTAACGAACCACAACACTTTCCTTGTGCTCAGCAGGAAATAACTAACAAACTCATTTTCTGTTTTCTATCTCTAAAGAAAGCCCTCTGGGCCACAGGGTCATTGGGAACATTTTCTCCTTGGAGGAGCCTTGCCCAATTGCAAAATAGGGAAACTGGCACTTGGGAACTGTCATCGTGGCCGTTATGTTGAGCAACTGTGGTTGAATTGGTACTTTGTTTAGCCAGTTTCAGCTCTAAGGTATCTGGGTTCTGAGAGGTGTGGTTTCTTGAGATTGCATCTAGAAAGTTGTGTTTTGGTGCGCTGGCATACAGAGAGGGTGGGATATAGTGCCGGAAAGTTGACCGATGTATCAAGGAACATGAATGCCAGGGTCATACCGAACCCTTTCCCTAAAAAAGGCCTTATAAATGGCTAACAGAACCTCCACAGAAATTTTAGCTTGGCTCCTTTGAAGTCCGCCCCAAATTTGACCAAAATAATTGTTTTTTGTTTTTGTTTTGTTTTGGGGCCACACTCAGCACTGCTTAAGGCTTACTCTTGGCTCTGTGCTCAGGTGTTACTCCAAGTGGGGCTCAAGGGACCACAGGGGTGCTGAGTATTGAAACCAGGTCGGCCACATACAAGGCAAATTCCTTATTCATTGTACTATCACTCTTGGCCTCCGAAATGATTATTTCTGGCGGTAAATAGCAGAATAAAATCCTTGCACTCCTCAGATGTTTACCTATGTGGAAGGAATTTCTGTGCCTTCTGTGGAAAAGAAAGAAAAAGAGTTAAGACAGGATTCTTAGGGATTAGCAGCAATGCTGTAAAAGCATCCTACTTTACAGAGTCCTGCATTTTAAACAGTGTCTGCCTGTATTTTGGTATACTCAAGCTCTCACACCTTGCTTTCCTAGATAAGTTTCTAATGTCTCCATGTTGAATTGACACAGCAGATAACAGAGAAAAGGAAAGATCATTTTGCCTTTGGGGCTTTTCTCACTGGCAGTTGTGCAATGTATGTTGTACTTGGTTGGCATAGATGGGAAAGGTATTCCTGGAGGATTTCACATTCTTTAGGATAGCTTTTGTTGACTTGACTCCTATGTTCCATATTAGAGGAAGGTAGCCTGCAAAATTCAGTATAGCAAAAGCTTATTTTTAAAATGCCGTTTATTTAAAGCATTGCTTCTTCCCCAGCCAGCTGGAAACCCAGCTGTGCTGCAGTGTGAAGATGGGAAATGAAACGAGATTAGAAACTGACCAAGTCTAGTGGTGAGGACAAGGTGTGGTTATAAATTTAGGGGTAGAATTGCTGTCATAATGTCATTATTTCTTTCAATAGTTGCTGACAGTAATTGAAGGGTGGAGTGGGGTGGAGTGTGGGTGGGGATTTATTTTTGAGGTCTTCTGACCTCTTTGAGGTCTTCTTTCTCCTCACTCTCTTAATCCGCCTACCCTCAGTGTTTGCTCTACCAGGTTTATATTGAGACCCTTGTGTCTTTTGAATGGATGAAGTCAAGTGAAGTTAAAAAATCAGCAACAGCAATAGAAACCAAGCACTCAGATTAATATTAAGTCAATCTTAACTTGCTTGGTCTTAACTTCCATGTCCTGTATTGAAAAGCTGAGTTTGATGGTAACCTTCACCTGTTGCTATGGAAACATTTTTTCCAAAAGAGTTGTTATCAATCAACTGCAGCATGTTTAATCATTGTGCTGATTAGTGTCAATGGGATTTGTGTTGTAGAGAATAAAGGTCTTGCTGGAAAAGACCCTCTCTCTCTCTCTCTCTCTCTCTCTCCTTTTTCCTCTCTCACTCTCCCTCTCTCTCTCTCACTCTCTCTCATGTCAGAGCTGTAGATGAGGATAGATGATCATTCCTTTAGCCCCATAGTTAAACAAAATAAAACAACTCTTGGACTGGAAAAATAGTACAGCAAGTTGCGTGCTTGCCTTTTATGAGACTGTCATTATTAGAACTCCCTCATCCCATATAGTACCCCAGCCTCACCAGGAGTAATTCCTGCACTCAGAGTCAGGAGTAAGTCCTAAACACCATTGGGTATGACCAAAAAAAAAAGCCACCAAAGCAAGCAAAGTTAAAACTCTCAGTCTGAATTAAGTGGTTTGAGAGTTAGAGAGAATGGCAAATTAGCTAACTAGGTGACCAACTTCTTGGTTCCATCTTCTTTGGCACTTTTTGTTATGTAGAATATTATATATATATATATATATATATTTTTTTTTTTTTGCTTTTGGGTCACACCCAGCAATGATCAGGGGTTACTCCTGGCTCTGCACTCAGGAGTCACTCCTGGCTGTGCTCGGGGGGACCATATGGGATGCCAGGGATGGAACCTGGGTTGGCAAAGTACAAGGCAAACGCCTGCCTGCTGTATCTATCACTCCGGTCCCTATTTAATTTTATTTTTTAGTAACAAATTCATCATTCATTTCTTTATAAAATTGTACTTATATTTTGGAATGTAACACATTTATATGACTCAAAATCCAGAAAGCATAAATAAGTATATATTGTGAAAAAGCTCTCACCTCTCTACATTGATTTTTTTTTTTACAGTTCCAGAGAGTATCAAACCTAGTTTCATCTTGTGCAAAGCATGTACTCTGCCACTGAGTCACACGCCACTTCCTGCTCACCTTAGTCCTCAATTACCCTGGGAAGCCCTGGAAAGATGTGAGGGTGCCCCTGCCAGGCAGGAAGTAGTAGCCATGAGTGCAATTGGAGAGTGGAGGGTTCTCTCTGTTTGTTCACTCTACGAAAGTAGATTTCCAAGGGGCACTGAGTAATTTTTTTTAACAGATGGCACAAAGTCCATTAAATCCATTCTGTGGCAAATTCTTCCCAACTAATACTTAACAACAACAACAACAACATCAACAAATACATATGTAGGTGAAGATTTTAACTGGTATTCAAATTCACAAATACAAGCCTAAGTCCAGGAATGAAAATATCAACTAATTTTTTCTGATTTGATGCCATTAAGTTTTCTATGACCATGAGTTCCATGGGCAAGTCTTAAGTGTGATGCCCCAAGAAATGAGCCAGAGGTTTGCAACTGAGTGCAATTCTGTCACTGTTTCACACGCTTAGTAATCTCACAACATCCATGTGGGAATCATATGATAAGTATGTGGGAAAAGAAAACTCCACAGTACATGCTTTCTTTGATTTTCATTTAGAAGTCATAGACTTCAGTTGCTGATGAAGAGTTTGATCTTGACTGTATTTATGTACAGTTGGTGTTATTTGGGTGTGGGGTAGGGGGATTAGCTGCCAACTACTAGATTGGAATTTGTTTAAGTAACAGATAGGAACATGGTGTTAACATTCCTAAGGTCATTGCCATTATGATAAGTAGGGGGAGAAAACTACGATGCAACTCTAGTGAGGTCTTAACCCTCTAAATCTATTGGTTTACTGTCATTTACATGGCAAGTTTGTGTATTGATTTGGAACAGCCATATCAACTCAACTTTAGAGGAGTTGAGGCACAGAGGAAGGCGTATCCTCTACGCCTTCATTGTCAGCTTGTTCTTGGGTCTTTCTTCTCAAGTTCTGAAGTGTTCTTAGTATAATTTACACCAAAGCTAAAAGATATTTCTCCCCAGACTCTGGGATGGAAATGCAGATTGTTTCAGGGCAGATTGTTGTGTATATGTTTGTAGTGAATTAACTCTCCCCTCCCACTTACTTAATGGAAATTGCACATAACAACACTTCCAGTTTTTAATTTTAAGAGATGTCTGTGTTATCTGGAAAGAGCAGCAGAAAACTGGGAAAAGAGATGAGTTGATTGGTTGGAAAGTGCTAAGTTATGACAAGTTTGAAAAAAATGACTGTGTCGAGAAGGGAACAGTATGCCAATAATTGTCGAAAATCTATTACCACATAGAACTTAGTGTTAAATACAGGCAAAAAGATACACATGATAACCTCTATGTATATATATTACAATCCACAACATGTAAGAGGGGGAGTAAGAGAGAGAGAGAGAGAGAGAGAGAAAAAAAAGAAACTGCCACGGAGGCAGGCTAGGGGAGGGGGAAGGAATCAGGAACATTGGTGGTGGGCAATGGGCACTGGTAGAGGGATGGGTGCTGGAACACTCTATGGCTGAAATCCAAACATGATCATTTTTGTAATTGTTTAAAAAATAAATTAAAAAATGACTGTCATGTGAAGTTAAAGTAGACTTGTTTTGAAACAACAGCACATACAGGTGAATCTTGGTGAACTAGACCATCATGTCAGGCTATAGGAACTGAACCAAGCCTGGAGGATGATTTAAATGCATTGGAGTAACATGCTATAACCAAGCAAAAAACTGGGAAGATTTGCCAAAAGACAGAGATTCATATGAGTTGAGATCAATTGCTGCCAATGAGTGGAGATGTTCTGCTAATTTGGAAATGAGGTTGAGTAAGAAGACTTCTTTCTCTGTCTAGTTTCTGCTGGGAGAATGTGTGTTTCTACAGTAACATTCCCTTTCTACTTTGTACATGCAGTGAAACACAAATAGCCTCTCCAGGGGCCTCTGGGACAGAGCCTGTGAGCTCTCGTCGTGCCGCTGCTCAGGACCTGATTGTGCTGCCAGTCTCCTGGGAGTGGGCTGGAGGTGGCTAACATTCCATTTGCCCTGGCAGATGTTTCCAGAATGGCAGAGGTCCTTAGAGGATTTTCGTGTTCTACTCCCAACATAGACCTCCAGGATGTGCTGTTTAGATTATTTTTCATTTTTCTCCTCAGAAACAGACCTTAATGGTTCTTTTTCTCCTTCACAGAGCTGCTCTGTACAGAGGACATTCTTTCCCTCCCTGATCTGTTTATACAGAATAAGGATCTGTCTTTGTCCTTTAGACTGGTATGTTTTACTTGGTCTTGATCTTGATATCTGTCCAACTAACAGAAGCCAAGTTGAACTAATATTCCTCAGAACTGAATGAGTGGAAGGTCACTACATGGCTGGTTCAGCTCATGGATGAGTCACATCATTAATTCAATCGTGACAGTAATACGGTTTGGTACCCCAAAGGTTAAGGGACTCTCAAAAGCTTTCTTCAATTCCGTCTTTCCAATGTTTGCACCAAGCATTTGATTACGTATTGTGCATAAGAGACTGCTTCATGGGGAGCTGCATGGGACACTGTTCCTGCTGTCATCAAGGAGCTTGTAGTTTAGAAGTATAAAGATCTAAGAGTAATTCAAAACATATTATAAAATCTGTACACTATTCCAACATAGTGATTTGGGAGAAGGGGGCCAGTGGAACAGAAAATCATATCTGGTTAAAGGATTAAGGAAAGTGTCTTAGAGGAGGCAGCACTAAGATGGGATTTTGATAGAGATGGATGAGGTAAATGAAGTGGGGGCAGTTGCGAATGGATATGACTAATTAAATGGATCCCATGAAGAGAAATTTGCATACTCAATATAATTTTGATATGAAAGTTAACCAGAATGTTTATTTGTTTGTTTGCTTTTTGGGTTACACCCGGCGATGCTCAGGGGTTACGCCTGGCTCCTGCACTCAGGAATTACTCCTGGCGGTGCTCAGGGAACCATATGGGATGCTAGGGGAGGCGAACACGGGTCAGCCACGTGCAAGGCAAAGCCCTACCAGCTGTGCTTGCTCTGGCCCCGAAAGTTAACTAGAATGAAAGGGAGAAATGGGTGAAGACTCTGGAGAATTAGATTACAATGTTATTTATGCATATTTTAAGTGTGAGGCTTGTAATTATTTAAATAGTATTTGAGGACTTAGGTTAAAAGCGATTCAGTGATGGTCTTGGGTGGCATGGGGTGGGGTGTTGTTTGTTATTTTGGGTTCGAGAGATCAAACCCAGGGCCTCATACATGTGAAGCCTAACACTATACCACTGAACTATACCCCCTGTCCATCAGAAATGTTTTTAAGTGTTAGTGAAGGGATTGTGTACATATTAATTAAATTTATTTCTGCTTCATGTTTTCTGGACCCTATTGTAAGTGGTATTTTTTGTTTATATTTTAGTGCATTCATTGTTTAATTTATTAGTATGATCCCCAGCATCCCATATGGTCCCCGGAGCACCGCCAGGAGTAATTCCTGAATGAAGAGCCAGGAGTAACCCTGAGCATCATCAGGTGTGACCCAAAAAGAAAAATATCATTAGTAAATAACAGATTTTAAAATATTGACTTACATCTGATGACCTTAATAAATTCACGTATTCTAGTAACTTTTTTGTAGATTCAATTCTTTTTCTCCCAAATGTTCCTGTTTATCCCAGCTTGAGCATTTCTGGGCAGGGCTGGTAGAAATGGTTATGAGAGAAGAGGTTGTCCATGTGGTTTCACTGTGAGTTCAGAGTTCAGACACTGACCCTGAGGGGGGTTCCAATTAGCCTACACATATTGATGTGTTAATTTATTAGTTTATATATATATTATTTTTTGTGTGTCACACCCTGCAATGTTCAGGGGTTACTCCTGACTGCACTCAGGAATTACTCCTAGTGGTGCTGGGGGACCATATGGGATGCCGGAGATCGAACCCGGGTCAGCCGCATGTAAGGCAAACGTCCTACCTGCTGCACTATCACTCTGGCCCCAATTTATTAGTTAATATTAATAATTGAATAATTGAATCTGTATTGGTCACTTTTTGGGGAAAAGTTGCAGATAGATACTGCTTTTCCTTTTCCTTTTTACCAAAAAAGAGGACTTCACAGTCTCACCATGTTTGCTTGTTTGTATGGTTTGTTTTTTTTTTTTTTTGGATCAAACCTGGTGATGCTCAGGGGTTACTCCTGGCTCTGCACTCAGGAATGTCTCTTGGTACCATACTTAAGGTACTATATGGGATGCTGAGATTGAATCCGGGACAGCTGCATGCAAGTCAAACACCCTTCCCCCTGGACTATCACTCCAGCCCAATCCTTTAGCAGGTCTTGCCTTCCTTTTATTCTTTGTAGGAGGAGATGCCAAAAGAACCTGAAAAAATGGCTCAATGCGCCCCCTTCCTTTTTTGCCCCCAAAGTAGGCAGGTCTCTGACTCATCCTTCTTTTTTTTTTTTTTTTTTTTTTTTGGGTCACACCCGGCGATGCTCAGGGGTTTCTCCTGGCTCTGCACTCAGGAATTACTCCTGGCGGTGCTCGGGAACCATATGGGATGCCGGGATTGAACCCGGGCGGCATGGGCTGGCGCGTGCAAGGCAAACGCCCTACCCGCTGGGCTATCGCTCCGGCCCCTGACTCATCCTTCTTTGATTTGGGGGTTTCCAGATGTGTCCATACTACATCACTCCTACTTTCTCTTTCCTTATTTCTCTTCTGCGTTGGATTAGATCCAGTAGCTGCCAGGATCAGAGTGGTACAGGTGTGGTGTCTTTGGAGTTCCTCAACGCTAAATAATTAACTAATGGGGGCTGGAGGCGAAGGTCCAGCAGATAGGGCATTTGCCTTGCATGCGACTTACCTGGGTTCGATCCCCAGCATCCTATATGGTCCCCCAAGCACCACCAGGAGTAATTCCTGAGTGCAGAGCCAGGAGTAAACCCTGAGCATGCTGGGTGTGACTCAAAAAAGTTTTAATGTGTGGAATCTTATAAAAGTATGAACATTGCTCCTTAGGACAAAAACTCTTTCCTTTGGGGGGGGTCTTCCTCTGAATATTGGTTTTGGTTTTAGGGCCATATCTGGCAGTGCTCAGGGCTTACTCTTGGCTCTGCACTCAGTAATCAGAGTTCACCCTTTTTTTTTTTTTGTTACACCCGGCGATGCTCAGGGGTTTCTCCTGACTCTGTACTCAGGAATTACTCCTGGCGGTGCTCGGGGGACCATATGGGATGCCAGGGATCGAACCCGGGCTGGCATGGGCTGGCGCGTGCAAGGCAAACGCCCTACCCGCTGGGCTATCGCTCCGGCCCAGGGTTCACTCTTGAGTGACCATATATGGTGTTTGGGATTGAAACCATGTCTTACTTGTGCAAAAGAAGCACCTTACCGAATGTACTGTCTCTCCAGCACCGAATATTTGTTTAGTCTGCAAGCCCTGGGTTGGCTACTCAGCACTGATCTCAAGACATTTTGTTCTTGCTCTTGGAGTTTTAGTATTTATGGCCATATCACTTATATGACAGTTTATCATCTAATGCCATAAATTCTTTTATCATTATCCAAAGCAGAATTTGGGAGACTTGAACCAGGTATACTTGGCTAGGAGATGTGGGTCCTAGCCAGACCAGATCTACCAAGACTACACCAGGACACTAGGGGACCATGTGGTGGGGCGGGGCATCAAACACAGCCACAAGCTAGGTATGTGTTCCAGCTCTTTGACCTATCTCCAGGTTCCTACTAAGCATATTTTTTCTTCCCTCATCTCCCCTACTTTGGACCACACCCAGTAGTGCTGGTGGGGGGGGGTCCTCCTACCCCCACCTGTGCTTATTAGGGGTGGCTCCCTACATGCCGTGGGACTGTTAGGTGCCAGGGATCAAGCTTGGGTGCCACATGCAAGGCGTATTCTCCAGCCTTTCCTGCTATCTTTCCCAGCCCTGCCTGCCCAGCGTTGTTAATTATCATCTCTTGGTTCCTTTGGCCTGATTGTAAGGTCTTTACTCCTACTGCCAAGTAAGAAGAGAGCAGTGAGTCCTTTTGTTTTCTGCACTGACCATATTTGTCCTAAACACATTTCAAGGTTCCTCAGGTGACAGTCCAGGCCAAGGAATTGTAGACTCAAATGAAAGTCTTCACACATTTTGATAAATAATAGAATTTGGTTCTCAAGTCTTGAGTTTCAGTTCAGATTTTGTTGTCTTTGTTTTCTTTGCTAGTTCATAGTTTTTTGTTTATTTCCCCCATTGTCTTACAATTAATTCAGGGAAGTCTGTGCGTAAACTAGAAAGTGATGGGGAGAACTGCAGAGTATTTGGGGCTGAGGTTCTGACCAATAGGACTTGGAGGGGGCTCCAGGTGGTGGCCCAGCTGCTCAGGTCCAATGGTTACTTGGTATGGAGAGGTCCTGGAGCTGCCCACTGCCTGGGGCTGAGCGCAGGGGCCCATAGGTGTGTCATCATCATTGCCTCAGGCTCCTGCATGCCCTGCAGTGCCTTCTGGGTCTGGCACAGGCACTTCTGCCTGTGGTGCTGTGGGCACTGCAGGCCTGGGACCCTCACTCTTACAGTGCTGACCCCTGCACGGTTCTCCCACCTGCCTGATGAGTCTGTTCCACTTGAACCTTTTAGTTGAATCTTTAGAGAGGACTTTGGCTTTTTAGAAACATTTCTAGGTGATTTTCCTCATGCATGTCATGTTTTGGTTTTTCCCTTTTTTTTCTGACATTTGGTTGGACACCTGCAAAATTCTCTGCTTACACTTTCTTGCCTTCTGCGCATTTCGGATGTTTCCCATTCTGGTCTCTCAGTGGGAGGCCCAACGGATGATTCCTCTATCATATTAATTCTTCTGGCAGAGGACCCAAGAGGTGTGACCAGGTGCCCTTCCGGTGCCAAGATATCGCACACTGGGAATGGTTGGAGCTTTTTTGCTTAGCAGGTATCTTGGAACCTTCTGGAGGCCACTGCTGGTTCTTAGGTTGTTTTGTTTTGCTTTTCTCTTGGGAAGATGTGGGTTGGAACCCCAGTGTTTCTTCATGTCTCTCTTCTGGCATGGTCAGTCTGTCACCATTTCTGGCACCAATGTCAGGCATTTCTGCCTTGTCTGCCTACCTGATGTCTAGGGTGCTAGTGCTCAGTGGAAAGTATTCCTCTACTATGGAGCTTGGGCCCTAGTCATCGGCGGAAGGCTCAGGAGTCCAGCCCCTTGCAGCAGTGCCTGCTTCCATAAGTAGAAATGCATTCTCCCACCATGTTGTTTAGACATGTAATGAATTTCTCACTTGACCCTATTAATGACTATCTTCTGGAGTAATAATGTGTGGCTCTAGAGAGGAGAGTCAGGATGTAACCCTCAACCGAGTGGAAGGCCTGTACTGTTTGCATCCCTGTCACTGGGTGAGAAAAAAAGAGCAAGGAGAAATGAGCATCCAGGGTAGATTTCCCAGCATTGCCCCTAGTAGATTAGATTTCAAAGAAAAAATATTAATAGGAATAGGTTTTTTTAAAGAAGGAGCTTTTAATCTTGACACACTCCACTTGTTATAGAACAAAACCAAATTCAGTGACAGAAGAATTCTTCCAAGGGCAGCCTATCTGCTTATTTCAGTTCGTTTCTTTTTCATAATCTGCCCTTACGGGTTTGACTTCTGAGACTGTTTCCCAGGGTTCCAGCTTTCTCTCCTTATTCCATAGGTCTCCCTGCCTTTTTCCTTAGATCTTTTGTCATTTGATTTTGCCACAAAATGTTAATATTCATTATTCAGTTCCCATGCCCAAAAGCCAGAGAATTCCCAGAAATTTCTAGTATAGTTCCTAATTCTGGGGTTCTTAAGTCTGACAGACACAGTGGGGAGGTAGGAACAATTAACCTAAATATCCCCATAATTTCTCTTGAATCCAAGTCTTTTGGATGAAACATGGTGGGGTTATTTATTTATTTATTTATTTATTTATTTATTTTCCAAGAAGTCCTCTCCCATACTTCCAGATTTCATTTTCAAAGGGGTGGTTTTCTTGAAAAGAGCTAGTAACTGACTCAAAGTAATGATATATCAAATTATCTTAACCACACACTTACAGCAATGGCTTTAATATTTATCTTATTTTTTATTTGATACACTGTGATTTATAATACTGTTAATGATAGGGTTTCTTATATACAATGTTCCAACCTCACACCCTCCACCAGAATATTATTAATATTTTGGGGTTTTTTGGGGGGGACATCTCTCCAGGTAGTTCTCAGGGATTTATGCGATGCCAGGTATTGAACTCAAGCCTTCTGAATGCAAAGAATATGATTCAGCTGTTTCTCCAGCCCTATACTACTTTTTTAGATGGCAACTCTGGAGTTCTGGTCAGGCAATTCACTGCAGGTCAATACTGAGAAGGTCCTCGGATGTTGAGCCAGGTGACACCAGTCTCTGGGCAAAGCAAAATATCACCACCTCACAGAGAAGCTTCTTGCTGCTGGGAAAGATCTAATTTGTAGGTTGAAGAACAGCACATGGGTGGCCCCCAGATAGGGAGGGGGCTTGCTGCTCCCTCTTTGTTTCTCATTATGTAAATTATCTGAGTAGGTTTCCACTGTGCGTGGTATGCACTCTGCTGAGAGGGCAAATGGGAGCTGGAGCTGAGACTGGTTCCCTTGGGAATGCTGTTTTCACCTGTCAGTATTATACTGACTTCTTCCTTTGCCCACACACGTGGGCTTCATGCCTGCTTCTTCTGTGTGGTATTACAGCCTCCAGGACTCTAGGAAAGGTTTGCCTGAAGCCCAGAGTCTGTTGTACAACAGTAAGAGTTAAAGCGTTGGTTTCATTTTAATTTGTAGGGCTTTTTGGTTGTTTTTTGTTCTGAGGCCACACCTTGTAGTGCTCTGGGCTTACTCCAGGCTCTGAACTGAGGGATCATTCTCAGTGGGGCTGGGGAGACCATATGGGAAACCATATGGGGAGCTAGAGATGGAACCTGGTCAAAGGCAAGTGCCCTACACACTGTACTATCTCTTCAGCCTAAAGCGTTGGTTTTAGATTAGTTCTGTGATGGGATCCTTGAAACCTTTATGCATCCTGGTAACTGTATCTGAGGGTCCCAGTGGTTTGATGATCTTTACTGGGCACCAGTCAAGAGCCATATTTTTTAAAATTAAGTTCAAGAAGCTACTTTTCTTATCTCTGATGTTAAACAACAGCTGGATCATTGCAGAGTGGGGATGAGTGTTGTTATTGTTCGAGGAAGAGCAGTAAAAGGCAGCGGGGCCACCTGGACACATGACTTAGGCAATAATCAAGCAGGAGTATGATCCACTCTGTGGCTTGGAATTATTTTCCTTGGAAGAGTTTGGTACCGACAGCTGAGTTTAGGGAAGGGGCGTCATGGCTGGCTTACAGGGACCTGGTTATTTTAGGGTGGATATTGCTATAGGTTCTTCCAGTAATGAGGTTCTTCCCCATCCCCCTTCTCAGGTCATTCCATCGCTGGCTCTCTGTTTGATTTTCTTGTAAAGGGTACAGTTCCTAAGGGACAGCCCTGGGTTTCTTCTCTCAGTTTATGTAATCTGTTTTGAAGTTTCAGCCATACGTTGCTTAGTGGTTAAGACTGCATGCTCTGGAACTGACTTTGAAGGGGGAATCTTGGCTTTGTGACTTCCTAGTTGTATAACCTAGTTGCAATTTAATTAAATCTTTGTGCCTCTGGTGCCTCAACTTTGAAATGGGACTAATGTTCTATACTCATTAGCATTGTGATAAGGATTCAGTGAGTTACTCCATGCAAAATGCCTAGATCAGGGCTTGCTTGGAGAAAATATTCAGAGCAGACTAGCTGTAATGACTTATTGTCAGATCTGTTGTTAGCAGAAAGAATGGCTCTGAATTCAGACTATTTAATAAAATCCTGAATCTTGTTTCTTTTTATATAGGTAAAAGCCCCTAACTTGTCTTTCCAGCTACCTCTGGCACACTGTTTCAGTTCCACCAAGCTGTGTGGCAAACCATCCCACAATCCAGTGTTTATTTGTATGATTGCTCACAGTTTTGGGGGTTTGACTGGGCTACGTTTGGGGTTTCATACCTTTTGTGTACTTGTGGTCCGTGGTGGCTGAGCAGTCAGGCAGTTGGTGAGTCTGGGTCTTTCCAGAGAACCCAGTCTGATGCATACAGCAATTGATGGTAACTGCTTTTCATCTGGGAACTGACTGGGGCTGAGGACCTGGGCCCCTCCCTGTGTTTCTTCACAGTGTGGTGGCAAGGAGGAGTCTCCCAAGAGAGGTCAGGCAAAAGCTGTATTCTTTTATGATCTAGCCTTCGAAGTTCTAACAGCCTCACTTCTAACCCATTTTGGTCGTTAGAAGGAAGTCATGGAGCCTGAGCAGATTCAGGGAGAGTAGAAACTGACCTTAGATGGAAAGATTGTCAGAGTGTTTGGACAGGAATGGGAACTATAACAGTCTGTCCTCTGGTCACAAATTATTTATATACTTTGCATATGAAAAGTATTCTCATCCTTATCCAATAACTTACTCCCTATAAAAGTGCTTATTTGTTATGGCATCAGGCTCAGGAACCAAGATCTTACCTTTGATTTTTTTTTGGGGGAGGGGTTGTTTATGGGCCACACCCAGCAGTGTTCAGGGCTTACTCCTGTCTCTGAGCTGAGGGTTATTCCTGGTAGACTTGAGGGGCCCTGGGTACTAGGGATGGAACCAAGATCTGAGGCATGCAAGGCAAGTGCCTTACCTATGTGCTATCTCTCTAGCCCCAGGATCTTGCATCTGAAATGAGTTTCCAGCTCTTTAGATATAGTCAGTTGAGCAGCTCATCTCTTTGGTTCATAGGTACCTGAAGATTGAACTAGAGAGAAAGTTCTAGGCTTTCCCTCTCCCATATAATTCTGGAATAAACAGGATCACTTCTGTAGACAATTCTTTAAAAAAGTTAGTGATACTTAAACTTTAGGGAGGGTCTCTAAAAGTGGTGCTCAGGAGATCTGGAGGCCATTCCTCTGGCTACTCGATGCACTTGCAGGGCTGAGGTGCCCAGGCCCAATGATGCAGTATTGCTTGGGCCTGGTACTGGGGACCACCTGGTAGTGCCCAGGGAACCATAAGGTACTGGAGATCACAAACTTGGAACCAACACATGCAAGATCTGGGTCCTACTACTTTGAGCTATTGCTCTGGTCTCAATGCCTCAAACTTTAAATGACTTTTTTCTTTAGATGTTGATATATGAGGCACCAGAGGGATAGGAATACAGTAGGTAGGACACTTGCCTTGTAGCTGACCTGGGTTCTATTTCTGCCACCCCATACGGTCCCTCAAGCACTACTGAGAGTGATTTCTGAGCACAGACCTAAGAGTAAGCCTTAAGTATCTCTGGGTTGTGTCCACAAATCTACACAATCTTAAAAGTGTGGCCTTTGGTAAGAGGCGTCCATGTGTAAGGACCACAACCATAACTTGTGTGCCTCAACTAAAAATGCACATCCCAGCCACTGCAGGAGCCAGCACTGCAGCTAAAGCAGCTCTAATGTCAATGAGCACCAGGGCGAAACACCACAGCTGAAAATGTGCAAGTGAGCACCATAGCTGAATGTCTATGCCAGCCTGATCATTGCAATGACAGAGTCAGCATCGTCAACAACAGAGAAGAAAAAAGGGGCTGGCAATATAATTAATACATTTTGAAACAATTTTGGACAGCAGAGAGTTGCAAAAATAATACAAAAAAAATCCCTTTTGTCTGGATTATACAACCATGTGACTGATTCAGAGTCAGAAAATAGTATGGCAGACCAGACTATCACAGCCCGGATAATCCACATCCACCCTGCAGCAGTTTTTTTTTCAATCCGGCCCAGGTATGCTGAACCAGAGACTCTCAGACATGGGGCAGAGCTGCTCCTTGCTCTCCCTGTGCCCAGCCACTCATGAGGTGCCGGGAGGCATGGCGGGTTCTAGCCCTGGCCCGCCACCCCAGCAGAGCCTCACAACAAGCCAGACGATCCCCCCGACTCCATGGGGGCCGCCATCTTCCATATCCGGACTTCCCTCGGTCACAACTCCACCCAGCAGACCAGACTATCACAGCCCGGCTCACGCGGCGCTAGCGGCGCGTGGTTCATCAATAAATGCTTTATTCAGAGGTGACTACAAGAGTATGACACCCGCACGGCAAGCCTGGCAAGCTGCTTGTGTCATATTTGATATGCCAAATACCAGTAACTTTTATATTAGGTCATTCCCATGACCTAATATAATGGTTTGAGGCTCTTTATGTTCCTGGAGCAAGCGGATGCCTTTGGGTTCTACTAGCATGAGACAGGACATATGGAGATATTACTGGTGCCCGCTCTAGCAAATAGATGATGAACGGGAAGATAGTGATAGTGATAGTGATAGTGACAACTGTTAACTATTCTATAGACCCATTCAAATTTTGTCAGTTGTTTTACTATGGATCGTCCTGGTCCAGAATTCTCTCAAGGATCCCATATCTGTCTTTAGTTGTCATAGTGTATCATTGGTCTTCTATCTGTATAGATGTTCTCATTAAGAGAGAAGAGCACCAGGAAATCCGGCCTGGTATGTGACTAGGGCTCAGTCCTGAGGCCTGGGAATGAGTCTGTGTTCTGTGAGCTTCTGATTTTGTCCTTAGAATTATTCTTGCTTTTGCCATAAAATGAGCCTGTGTTAGCGGGCTGGAAAGATCATTCATTGAATGAGTTGTTTCTATGCAGGGGTTTCTGTGCAGAAGTTGTTTCTATGTAGAGACCCGGTTTTGATCCCCCAGCATTGCTGGGTGGAACCCGAACACTGCTGGGCATGGCGCCAAATCTCCCTGCCCCCTGCCTCCCCACCACATGCAGTACACTCACCTACCTATGGATGTTTGGGGTGACTTTGTACTCATTTTCTCTTTTGCCTTCTGTAGTTTCTGTGATGACAGGAACGTGGTGCTTGCTGGGATAGCACACTTGACTGCAGTGCTAGCATACAGTTGTGCTTACCTACTTTCCCTGGCACTGGGGACCTGAACTCGGTGGCCTAACTGGCCTAAGCCTTGCAAAGCAGGAAGGGAAGGAGAGGGAGAGGCTCAAAGTCTTTACATCTGTGCTGTTTAATCCTTTAACATTTTATTTTATTATCTTGGTTTTTGGGTCACATCCAGCCATGCTTAGGGCTTACTCCTGGCTTTGCTCTTAAGGATCACTCCTGGTAGGGCTTGGAGGACTATTAGGGATGCTGGAGATTGAATGTGGGTCAGCTACATGGAAGGCAAGAGCCCTACTCTCTGTGCTTTTTCTTTTCAGCCCCTGCTTGATCCTTTTAAATCCAAACAGATAGTGTTCTGCTAGTATGACTCTTTATAAAAGTCTGTAGTTTGCCTATGAATTTTGGCTGCATTAAGCAAAAACTACACACTCAACTCTCTTGTGTGTGTGTGTGTGTGTGTGTGTGTGTTGGGGGGGTGAAAAGGCCCAGGTCCCAGGAATTATTCCTGGAAAGATACTCAGGGGCCACTCTTTGGAGTGCTTGGAAGACCATGTGCAGTGCTAGGATTTAAATCAGGATCATATCACAGCCACATACTAGACAAGTACCTCACCTTTCTACTACTTGCAGGGCCCCTTATACTCAGACCTTCCCAAGGGAAGGTATCCTTCTGAGCTGAAGAGATAGCTCTCATGGCTGGGGAACATGTCTGAGTGGGTTTGCTCCTGTTCCTGTGAGCACTGCGAAAGGAATAGTTCGAAGCATTGCACTGCCAGGTAAGACCCAACATTCCCCTTTATCCAAAAAAGATAAAAGAAAAGATAATCTCTTCCCCACCTTGAGTTCCCCATACCAATACTGTGGGACAATATCCTAAGATTAGTGAAATCCCTGTCCCTTGTCCTATAATGGGAACCATCTGGGAGGCATATCCTTAAGATCCTTAGAGGAACTTGTCTGTTTCAACAATTCTTTGAGGCATTTTCTTTGATCTTTGGAGTTCTTAACAAAGGATACAATTCAAAATGTCTCAAACTGAGCTTATTATCCTTTGCGTACTATATTCCATTCTGTCTAGGTCACCCCAGTCTTAGATAACCATGTGGTCTTCTAAGCTATCAGGAGTCCCCTTTGGTTTCTTTCTCAACTTTCTCCTCTGAATGTCAACTCATTACAGGTTTGACTGAAAAGTCTCTTCAGTCCAGTTCTTTTTTATTCATGATGCAGGAGTTGGACACTTAGATCTTATGCAGTCAGCCATAATAGTCACTCACTGGAGTGCCCTGCTTTCAGTCACTGTTCTCTTTCATCTACTGCTCGTTGCTGGGATTGGCTTTCTGAAATAATTATCTCTGCCTAACTCAGAAATCTTTAGTAGCTTCTGATCATCTATAGAAGAGAGTAAAAATTCCTTCACTGGCATGCAAGACCTTTCACTTGATATCTACCTGTCCTTTAAGCCTTGAGCCCACTCTTTCATGAGAGGTGGGGACGGGGATGGAGGGTTTGAGTCACATCTGGCAATGCTTGGGGCTATTTCCATCCCTGTGCTTGGGAGTTGCTCCTAGTGATGATCTGGGAATTATGAGGTACTAGGTATTGAACCTGGGCCTCACATGTACAAAACATTCATGCTCCCTGGTGAGCTCTCT
The DNA here is from genome assembly GCA_021461705.1 of Cryptotis parvus. Lineage (NCBI taxonomy): Eukaryota > Metazoa > Chordata > Mammalia > Eulipotyphla > Soricidae > Cryptotis > Cryptotis parvus. The sequence continues at coordinate 42,720 of JAJIBD010007118.1, read as the reverse complement.
CTTTGGCCCCTCTATAGATTTTTTTTGCTACAATCAAAATATGCTCTTTGACATTTTCATGCAAATTTTACTCTTTGTTCCTTACTGCTTTTGCACATTCTCTGAGCACTGTGAGCTTTGTTTTGAGCTGACAAATGGTGGTTTCTTACTCGGTGGTTTCTTACTTGGAGTGTTTTAAGTCAGTTAGGTAGGTGGCAATGGCATTCAAAGAAAGCCTGCTTGGGTTGATGGTTCTTTCTTTGAAAATTTTAGCAAAATCCTGGATTGTGGGGGAATCTGTTTGGAACACTGAATTTCTTTCTTGAAGCTTATCTTCCCCTGGGCACCATCTGAGTATCAAACCTTAGTATCCTTTCCTAGCCTGTGATTGTGATAATTGGGTGGGAGGGGTTGGGGCAATTTAGGAAGATGACGAAGGCCTGATCACTTCCTGCCTTCAAAATCCACAAAGGAGAGAGAATGGGGAAAATGATGAATATTTGATCAAAAATGGGGTGTGTTTCTCCTAAATTAGGACAGCTGGCCCAGTGATAAAATTGTTTTACTCTGTTAATGGCCCTCATGACCAGATGCTATGAAAACAGAAATTAAACTCTGACTTTGGGCAGCTTTCTCCATACAGTAAGGGAGTGCCACATAGCATTTCCTTTCTGCCCTTGCCCAGCTGTGGGTTCCTCAAGAATTTTGAGGGAGGGGCTTTCCCTGGGCCCTTGTTGCTAGATTCTTGGAAAAGGAGGGGTTCTCCCAGTTGGAAGATAACCTTACCGTGCTATGGTATTGTACCCTTTAACTTGCCTTTGGCGTGACCTTTAGCTTGCCTTCAGGAGACTCTGTGCCTTCCTATTTTTGCTGGGGCCTGCTCAAGGTGACTTCACCTTCTCCATAGATAGGACAGTTTAAGCTTCTTGGTCTCTCCAGGTCCCTGAGAAACCAATTTTGCTTCAGGGCTGGGTGAACCATATGGCAGCCTAGATTACAGCGATTGTTGGCGGTTGTCAACAGAGAGAGCAGGCTTTTGGCTATAGCAAATCCCCAGGTAGGGTTGCCACACCATCTGTGAACAGAGCATATAGGATTAGCTAGATGGTTCGCACTTCTGTCTTCATCTATTGCCTGCCTCTCAAAGGAAAGGGGACATAAATTTATCCTCCAATATTGATGAAGATATTCCTAAGCTCCTTTGATCTTTTCTTTACAGGATTCAGAGAGTACTACTATCTTGTTTACTATTACTGTCTTGCTTTTGAGGGGATAATGGTGTAGTTGGGGCTATCTGATTAACATGAAGCAATAGTAGGTAATACAATGCAAAAGGTATGCAACAGTTACAAAAAGGAGAAACAGGCCATAAAATTCAGAGATGGGGAAGTTCAGTGGGGGCTGAAAATTTTCCAGGACAGGGCCAGGAGTTTAGTCGGGAAAACTGAATAGGATTTAGGTGGATAAGAGAAAGGCTTCTAGGTCAAAAAAACAAACAATATGAGCAGAGGTAGACAGCAAGATGTCTTTGCAGGACCAGGAGGAGATTAGTACAGTTTGGGTACATAGGTGAGATAAGATAGGACAGACAGCAGGGCAGGACCAGATTACAGGGGTTCTCCAGAGTCAGGCTAAATCAGTTGGACTTGGTTCTGATACGGCACCATTGTAGGTATTGGAACAGAGATATGATATGGTGAGGAATGTTTGCATATAAATATAAAGGGAAGACAAACACATATCTAGTTAACATAACAGAAAAGACTGTAAGAAGATAGAATTATAGAGTGACCTTAAAAGATGGATTGATTTGGACTTTGGTCATTGCTATTAGGGAAAGGTTATTTCTTTTTTTTTTTTTTTTATTTTTATTTTTAAAATTACAAAGATATACAATTAAAAAAGTTCATATTTGGGTTTTGGTCAAACAGTGTTGCAGCACCCATCCCGCCACCAGTGCCCATCTCCCACCACCAACGTCCCCGGTTCCCTCCCCCTCCCCAGCCCTGCTCCATGGCAGGTTCTTGATTTCTTTCCATTTCTCTCTCGGAAAGGTTATTTCTGATAGAGAAAAAAGCTTGTGAGTCCAGAGAGATAAGATGTAGACAAACTGAGAACTTACTTCACATGTGGGAGCCCTGGGTTTTGCCCCAGCATCATATGGTTCTCTGAGCACTGCTAAGAACAAACCCCAAGCACAGAGCTAGGAGTAGCCCTCAGCACCATCAAGTGTGGCCCCAGCTACTACCCCATCACACACACACACACACACACACACACACACACACACACCTTGTATTTCTGGCAGGAGTAAAAGCTTGAATAAAGCCATGGGAGAATATTGAAACATGTTTTGGGACCAGCAACTTCACAGAACTTAGCTAGACTGGTAGGAGGCTTAGTTAGACTTACGCTGAGAACATGAATTGGAGAAGCAACGAGAGCAATGAAACTGGCAAGGTAGAATGGACGTCTCTGGCCAAGACAGGAGGGGCTGGCTGAGGCTGTGTGAGCAGAGGACATGGTGAGGAGAGCTGAGGAGTGAGAGCAGTTTTTTTTTTCTGTTTTATGTATGCACAGTTTAGGGCTGATCTTTCTCTCTTGAGATGAGCCTAACTTTTTTGATGATATAAAGCCTGTTGGCATGGGGGATATGAGTTATTCCCCTCAGCTGCTTCTTTTCCCCACCTCCCGGGGTGAACTTCTCTTTGGCCTTGTTCCTTGTGAGCATGTCGTCAGGAATCCTAGGACCCTTTGACCTGGACTCAAGAATGAATTTGAAAAACAGATTGCTTGCTTGGTGATCAGTATAGAGGGATATTTCAGGGAACGCTAAGTTTCCTGTGTGGGTTCAAATGAGGTGAGTGAGATTTCCCACTCTGAGGTGGTGGGCAGCGGCTTTTGGAGGTTGGGCAAAGCATGGTCCCTTCCAGTATTTCATGCTCTTCCTTAGGCCTTTAAGGGTCATTTTTAGGAAAACAGGTCGAGTAAAAAACAGAATTTAAAATACAAAGGTCAGGCATGCCTTGAAATTTTTTTCAGCCAATGAGATGGAATGGTCCTAACCTTAGTCTGTCTCATAAAACAGCACAGTCGGAAGAGAGAGATGTTGATTTAAGTTCCAGTTTGCTACTTATAAGCTGTGACCTTGGGACAACTTTAAGAGTCAGTTGCCTGAACAGGAATAGGGGTAGTGAGGAATAAGGTTAATGATATTTCTTACCAAAGAGGGATATTAAGAGGCTCAAAGGAAATAACGTCTTGTAAAAGTAAAGATTGCAAAGTGCTCTATCAGTGTTATTATTGTAACTACTAACCAGTTTGCTCGCTCTTAAAGATGAATGTTCTGAGAGGCCTTTGCCTAACCTCTTCTCAGTTCCTCTGCCAAGGACTTAAAGGGCAAGGCCAGGGTGGGAGTTGGAGACATGGCATCAACTCAGGCAGAGAGATCCTGTTTCATTGGCTCCGTGATGTGCTTTGCTGCACTCCACACACCGGTGCCTCTGCAACTTGGCCAGGCCCTACAGTGAGGGAATTTGCTAACTTTTCTTGAAAGAGTTCGGCCACATTCACAGACTCTTTTCCTACATGAATAGCTGTTTCACCTCAGCCTTTGCTAGAGGAAATCCTGCTGCCTGAGTTTTTGCAGACTCCAAACTATGTTGGAGCATGACGCTGTGTGTCGTGGTTGTTCTTTCTCATTGCATGGATGTGCAATGACAAAAATTTGTCTTGAACATGCATGTCTTGATTCTGGGACATAACCTGATAACCTGCTTATTGATTTAACAACACACACACACAAAAAAGAAGTGACCATGACAAGTTTGTTGTCATTTTCTGCTTCTTCTAAAACCACAAGGCTAACTACATTTTGGTTAATCAATAGTTTGTTAGTCTAAGTTGATTGTACATGGCTTTGGGGTGTTAGAAGGTTGGGGAGCTGTGTCTTTTACCTCCACCCCATAAACCTTTAACATAAAGCATCCGAGTGACAGGATGGTCTGTCCATGCTCTTTAGGATGACTGCTAAGTTTATGTTCTCTTGCCTTCTCAAGTTTCTTTAGATTATTATTATTATTATTATTATTATTATTATTATTATTATTGTGTGTGTGTGTTAGGAATTGAATCAGGGTCTCGCACATGCAGGCAGGTGCTGCACTGCTACAATTGTGCTACTTCCTTGTCCCCCTTCCCCAAATAAGAGCTTCAGAGTGCAATTCTTATTGTTTTAGTTTCCTATTGGTGGTTTGGGTATGGAATTTCCACATTTTTAGTAGGATGGCAAGTAGGCTTCTGACCCATTCCCCTTCTTGTCAGTGGGGTCAGGAAAGTTGACAAGACCTCACGGTTATGAATGTAAATCCTCAGGAAGAAAGGTAAGAAAGCAGTACTCATGTTTCTTGTTTTTTGGCAACTCCCAGCTGTGCTCAGGGTTTACTCTGGGCTCTGTGCTTGGGGACCATTCCTGGTGGGGCTTGGGGTCTATGGGCTACCGGGGTTTGAACCCAGGGCAAATGTGTGCATGGCAAGTGCCCTACCCACTGTATTGTCTGTCCAGCCCCATGGCTTTTGAGTTTGTATTTGCACAGGTATTACTCATTTGATTTTCACAACAATTTAGGAAGGTGGGCCTTCCCTTCCTAATTAGATATTTAGGAACCCAAGGTGCAAAATGATTAGGTGAGTTCCAAGTTGGTCACAGTAATTATAATGGTGTAGCTGATTTGAATCCATGTTTTCTAGGCAGAGTCTGGCTGAAAACAAAGGGAAATGATAAAGGGATTACTTGCTCTTACTGATTACCCAGGCACTCCCTCCTGGATAATGTACAGAATCAAGAAATGGCTGGACTGATTCTTTGCAGTATCTTGTGGCTGTATCTGTCCAACTCTCAGGGTGGGCCCATGATTAGGCTTCCCCTGGCTAGAGATGTGCTGTTTCCTAGCCTCACATTGGCCTGCTGGCCCCTGCTTCCAGAGGCTTCTGATTCAGGTCAGATGCTGCTTGGTGCCCTAGAAAGAACCGGGTTTCTAGCCCAGCATGACTCCCTGGAGCCCCTGGGCCTGTTAGAGCAGCTTGCGGCACCTCTTCGCAAAGCTGTGTTTATTTCTATTATGTCATTTGCTTATTATAGGCAGTCTGCTAAGTCTCAGTTATCACCTCCCTGTGGTTCCCTGCCTTTTCTGCTTCTGTCTTCCCCGGTGCTTTGGGGACTCTGAGGGCAGCATTCTAAATAGGTGCCTGCTTTAGCTCTTCATTTGGAATTGAGCTGTTTATTGATTTTCCCTTGGGGATGAACTTTTATCAGTAGCATTGGCACTTACATGAGCGACCTGTCTAGGGTCCACAGAAAAAAGTGCCTCAAAGGGTTAAAAAGAGAGCAAATGGGGAGCAGGGCCTGGATTAGGGGAGTTGGTTTGATCTGTAGCAGTCAAGTGCTGATCTGGGTCTTAGTAGCCTCTATGGGTCGGTCTGCTTCCTTCACACGCACTTTTCATAGCCTACTACTGTCTGTCCACTTCCAACTCAGAGATGCTGATTGAATCCTGGTACGAGAGTCAGTGTCATAGAGCCATGAGACAGCAGACAGGAGAAACTGTCTCCCCCCTTCCCCAACTCGTTCTGGGAATGGGGGTGGGGAAGGTGGCTATGGATTAGTGATGCTGATAGCTGGGCAGTGATGCTGAGACCGCACATTGTGGACTATGGGTGTCAAGTCAGACCTTGGTCTGTTGGGCAATCCCTAGTTCCGCATAAAGGAGGGGGCTGCTTTTCTGTGTTAACACACCTACCTCCCCCTCTGTCTGTATGTTGACTCTTTGTGACTATTCTTTAACAGCAAGTCAGTACTTAACATCCTCAGTAGATTCTGGGAACTAACTTGAAGCCAAACAACTAAAGAAAGCAGGTTTTCAAATAATATTCAACACCAACTAGGACTTCTGGTTTTTTCCTCACCAATGCTCTAGTGAACTGATGTTGGGATGAAATAATGCTGCTTGAGGACCGGCAGTACTTCATTGCTGTTTTCATGCATTTGACCTGGTTACACCTGGGGAATCTCCCAGAGATCCTATCAGAGTCCCCTTGGCCAGCTCAGTGGGGGCAGTTTCCACCTGGCCTGGTTCTGATTTAGGAGCCGGGCAGAAGAGGGAGTGTGTTTTGTACTAGGTGTCAAGATAGAGACTTGTTTGCATCCTGGAACCCATGTGGCAGCAACAAGAGAAGGGCCCATAGATTTCAAGCTTTTATCTGGAAAACATTAGCTGAGCTGCCTGGATGCTTTGTGTATTTGAAGGGAGGAATATAAACTGACCTTCCTACTCTCTCCTCCTCCCTCAGAGTTGCTGAATGGCATTGTCTCCAGCTCCCCCATTGCCCACCCCTTCCCACCCTTTCAGGTCAACTCCTCCCCACCCCTGCCCTTCTTTGTCTTCGTCCCTTTCAACACACTCAGATCTCTCTCATCTTAAATCACTGTTAGTATTTTTTCTTCTTTTTCACACCCAATTTCTTGGAAAAGTCTAAGTGGTATAAATAGTGGTATAAATAGTGGTACAGAAAATACTGGCCTGAGGCCGGAGCAATAACATAGTGGGGAGAGCATTTGCCTTGTATGAGGACAACCTGGGTTCAATCCCCAGCATCCTATATGGTCCCCCGAGCACCACCAGGAGTAATTCCTGAGTGCAGAGCCAGGAGTAACCCCTGCGCATCACCGGGTGTGACCCAACCCCCCAAAAAAGCAAAAAGAAAGTGCTGGCCTTGGATGAAGTAGACCCAGGTTTAATCCCCAGCACCACCAGGAATGATCCCTAAGCACAGAACCAGGAGTATGGCCCCAAACAGTAACAACAAAACCTCTTGCTGGACCAGGTAGGGCACTTGCCTTGCTCATGGCTCACCCACTGATCTGTGGCACCCCATGTGTTCCATGAACCCTTCTAGGAGTGATTCTGGAGCACAGAACTAGGAGCAGGTCCTGCTCGATGTGCCCCTCCCCCAAACTAACAAACAAAAACCAATCTATATCTCTTCCTCTATGACCTCTCCACTGATAAGTTTGGCTTATTCCCTAGTCCTCAGACAGCTCTAAATAAACTTTAACTCCCTAAACCCAGAACATGTTTCATTCACCATTACAGTTCATCTCTGAGATTTTTGATGCTATTAGCTAATCCTGATTTATTGAAATGTGTGACAATATTGACTTCCATTAGGTCCTAATCATTTCTTTTTGATATGGAGTACACCCAGGTGTCCTTAAGCTCACACCTGGCTCTATGCTAAGGGATCACTTCTGGCAGGGCTCGAGGGACCATGTAGGGTGCCAAGGATTGAACCTGGACTAATTGCACACAAGGCAACTGCCTTACCTGCTGTACTATTACTCTAGCCCCCATTAGGTCTTACTCTTAGTTTTTCTCCTATTAGTCCTTTCAGCTTGTTTTTTCAGTTTTTTAGTGTGTGTGTGTGTGTGTGTGTGTGTGAGAGAGAGAGAGAGAGAGAGGGTGTGTGTGTGTGTGTGTGTGTGTGTGTGTAGGAAGGTTCTAGGGAATACTCTCTGCACATACTTGTGAAGTATGAGCTTTACTTCCTAACCCCTGGATTCAAGTTCATTCTTTCTTTCTTTCATTCACTTTCTTTCTTTCTTTCTTTCTTTCTTTCTTTCTTTCTTTCTTTCTTTCTTTCTTTCTTTCTTTCTTTCTTTCTTTCTTTCTTTCTTTCTTTCTTTCTTTCTTTCTTTCTTTCTTTCTTTCTTTCTTTCTTTCTTTCTTTCTTTCTTTCTTTCTTTCTTCCTTCCTTCCTTCCTTCCTTCCTTCCTTCCTTCCTTCCTTCCTTCCTTCCTCCCTCCCTCCCTCCCCTCCCTCCCTCCCTCCCTCCCTCCCTCCCTCCCTCCCTCCCTCCCTCCCTCCCTCCCTCCCTCCCCCCCTCCCTCTTTCTTTCTTTTCTTTCTTTCTTTCTTTCTTTCTTTCTTTCTTTCTTTCTTTCTTTCTTTCTTTCTTTCTTTCTTTCTTTCTTTCTTTCTTTCTTTCTTTCTTTCTTTCTTTCTTTCTCCCTTCCTTCCTTCCTTTTCTTTCTTTTTTATCTCTTTCTTATTGAATCACTTTGAGATACACAGTTATAAAGTTGCTCATGGTTGGGTGTCAGTCATACATTATTCCAACACCCATCATCTTCACCATTATACATTTCCCACCACTAATGGCCCCAGTTTCCCTCCCACCCACCCCATACCAGATTCTCTCTCTCTCTCTCTCTCTCTCTCTCTCTCCCTTTACCCCTTCACTCAACTTTTAATGCAGGAGCTCTTTTCAAGTCCCCAACCTATCTTCACTTGGTTTCTTCTTACCCTCTCTGCTTGCAGTTCCTATTCATTCACTTAGGAGGACCTAAGTGGACTCAATCATGTTTTTCGATCTTTTTTGGGGGACCAGGGAGGCACGGAACTTACTCCTAGCTATTCTCAGGTTATGCTCAGTGGACCATATGTGGTGCTGATTGAACATGGGTCAGCAGTGCACAAGGCAAGTACTTTACCCATTGAACTGTCTCTCCGGTCTATTAGTTCTTTTGTTGGAGATCTTTGAATCCAGTTTTAAAGATTTACATTTTCATTCATTTTCTCTACTTAAAACCTCACAGACATCCCCAATTCAGTGTGTCCCAACTGAACTAACAGTGTCACACCCTCTTTCTTAAGTTGGCCCTCTAAAGTGTTTCCTACTGTAATGACTTTGGTGGTATTTTGGTACTTTCTTTCTATTTCTTTTTTGGGGGGGATTCCACCTGGTGATGCTCAGGGGTTTCTCCTGGCTCTGTACTCAGGAATTATTCCTGGCAGTGCTCAGGGGACCATATCAGATGTCGAGGATCAAATCTGGGTCAGCTGCATGCGAGGCAAACACCCTCCCCACTGTGCTATTGCTCCGTCCCCTCACTTTCCTCATTTACCCCTTAAGTCTGATGTTTGCCATTTTTGTAGGTATCTGTTTTTCCATCCACTTCACCCATGTCAAATAGTGGACATCTTTAACCTGCTTTATTGTAGTGGCTTCAATTTTGCCATTTTTTTAGAATGACTTAAGCCCTTCAGGTCATTTCCCACATAGTGAGCTTTAACAATCACATGCCCATGGTGCCAAGTGATAATACAGTGAACAGGGCATTTGACTTATATACAGCCGGCCTAGGTTTGATCCTCAGTGTCTCATGTGTCCCTTTGAGTACCAACAGGAATAATTTAGTGCAGAGCCAGGAGTAACCCTTGAGCACCACTCACTGGGTGTGGCCCCCAAACAAACAAAATAAATACATGCCAGAGGGCTGGAGAGCAAATAAAGGGGTTAAAGTCTTGTATGCAGCCTTCCCCAGTTTAATCCCCATCACCATAGGCCCACCCTGACTATTGATGCCCTCTTGAACACCTCATGGGCACACCCTTCCCCACAAAGAAACAAGAAGAAAACCAAACCATATGTCTGATCATACCTCCCTCTGCCACTCCTACTCTGTCCCAGTCCTTTTCTTTAACACATCTGAAGACCTCATTCTTCTTGTGGCCTGTGAGGCCCTGGGTGGTCTCACCAGTGCTGTCTCTGCCCCTTGTAATTCACTCTGCACTAGACCATGCTGGCCTTAACAGGACATCACTCCTGCCTCGGGGCATCTGTGTATGATCCTTCCTGTATCTGGTATGCCCTTTCTCTCACTGAGGTCATTCCTCTTAGCTCAGGTGTGGCTTCCTTCAGGAAAACTCTAAAATCCCAGGCTGGACCACAAGTCTACCCGCAGAGTGCCATTATCGTGTCCGTGTCTCTCTGGCACTTCCTCATGAGGGTAACTGAAAAATGGTCTGGCGCTCGGTGTCTGTCTCCCTGCTAGACCATAAGTTCCTGAGGGCAGAGACGGTGTCTGTCAGATTCACAGCTGTGCGCCCAATCCAAGTACAATGCCTGGAACAGAGTTGGCACAAGGATTGCTTATTTTATGAGTGAGTGACATCTGAGCTGGGAAGGAGGGAGTCTAGATGAGTTTGCAGGGAGATGTCTGAGACAATGCTGTCTCCTCAAACTGTCGCATTAAGAAAGTTGCTAACAGTTCAGTTCTATAAAAATTGTTCATTTAGATTATCTGCTTCAAAGTTTTACTTGTAAATAGAAAGAAACCAAAGTCCAGAGAGTGGAATCACTTGCCCAGGGTCATAGAATGAGGTAGTCAGAGGCGTTTTTGTTTGTTTATGTTTTTAATTCATCCAGCCTGACTTTAGATTTGCACTAGCTCCCCTTTTGCTGTCTCCCTTCCCTCCACCAGTACCCCTCCCCCACCCCCCTTCCCTTGGTACTCCAGCTGCAGGCAAGGTTGCCTCTACAAGGCGGTGGCTTCCTCCAGGAGTGCCTGGCTGGTAGGAGCAGGCTTCTGCACCACTGTGGCACAAGAAGCCACTTCACTCCCTCCCCAGTGGTAGAAATGAATGATAGGCTGTAAGGGTATGTGAACTAGGCCAACTTTACCTACTGAGATGTGGATCCCTGAAAGGAGAAATACAAGGGATGCGCTTGTTGAAGTAACTTGATTTTCCAGTTTCTCGGTTATCAGAATTGGAGGCCTAGAAGCTGGGCATTGGAGTGAAAGCTGATGAGAGTCTGGCTCACCTCTGTTATTGTGTGCGTGTACGAAAACCCTACTGTGTGGTCTTATGGAGAAGCTTCCTGAAGGCTTGCAGGGAAACGTTTCTCAGTAAAAGGGCCCTTCCTCCATCAAAAACTGGGAGTGGCCCTGAAGGAAACAGTATACCCAGTATCTGAACTGGTACCTCACATTTCTAGACACACCTCATTCATTTAAAAAAATTTCCCTTATTTTTAACCAGTATTTATTGAATCCCCATTACTATACTGCATGTTATGAACACAAAGATGGATCAATCCTGCTCATGCCCATAATAAGCTCAAGGCTTAGCAATAAATTAAATCAATTATTTATTTATTCATTCTCTCATTTATTTGGCTATTTACATTATGTGCTAGGCATTATCTTAGATATGTTTATTCAATGATATTTGAGGATATCTTATTTATTAGAATTTTTCTAGGTGCTTGAAATATTGAGCAAAATTACATAATTTTATAGACTAGAATATACAGAATAACTAAACCCAAATGATAGCACATATGCCTACGTGTGAGAGGCCCTGAGTTTGCTCCCCTAGGGCTACATGCCCCTCTGGTGCCCCCAAGCTCTGCCCTACTATCGTCAATCTATTGAGGCCCATGCTGTTATGGCCCTTTATAAAAAATGAAAAATAATAATGATAGCATTTAGAAGGTAGTAAGTACTATTAAAATAAAAAAGGGAAATATTAGAAGTGGAAAGGAGAGTAGAGAGAGACTGCAATTTAAAACTGATTGGTTCTGGCAGACCTATACAAAGTTGAGACTTGAAGGAGGTCAGGAAGGTAGACACATGGATATCTTGGTAAAAGGAATTTTAGGCAGGGAAAATTTTCACTAAGGTTAGGAACATACCTTGCATCTTTGGAGAGAAATGGAAAGGCTCATCTTCCTGGGGTAGAAAGGGCAGTGGGCAGCAGATAGGCCTTGTGAAGATTTGGCTTTTTCTTTTAGTGAAGAAATCCATTTAATCCACTGGAGAGTTTTTGGTGAAGGAATGATATAACCAGACATATAAGGGTTAGAACCCTTTCAAACTGATACTCGTCATCCCAGTAAGCCTAGAAAGAAGCCAGAGCAACCCACACATGATGTGGTCAGTCATTCTCAACATCCAGACTCCATAGTTCCTCAGAACTCCATCCAAGAGAAAACCTGATCTTTCCCCTTTAAGTTTCATCAGTAAATTCTCGAGATGAAAGCCTTCTGCTGAGAGTATACCACCTACATGGCAGAGCCTGGCAAGCTACCCGTGTTTTATTTGTTATGCCAAAAACTAGTAACAATTATGGACCTCAATTCCATGACCTGAATAATGATTTGAGGCTCTTCTTGTCCCTATAGCAAGCAGATGCCCTTGGGCTACACTTGCTTGTGACAGGACATGGAGATGTTACTGGTGCCCACTTGAGCAAATCGATGAACAACGGGAAGACAGTGATACAGTGATACAGGATTTGAAAGGGACAACAGCTTCTGCTGTGTTGAGAACAGATTCAGAATCAATGGTGGAAACAGAGACCAGATTGGTGGTTCCTGTGAGAAGTGGGGTGGGGTGAAGGTCAAAGGAGGGGACTAAAGGGGATTAGATGCAGAATATAAAGAAATTTCCTTAGGGGAATAGCAAATGCTCAAAGGCAAGTAGGAATGAAGACCAGACTAGTATTCAGTAGGAAGCTTCCCACTGGAGCAGGGGTGGAGGATAAGGTCCAGAAGTGAACACTAGGACAGTGGTGGAGTGGAAAACTGCGTGTCACAGAGGCAGAGGCTGAGGGGAAGAAGGGAACACTGGTAGAGTGTAACAGACCCAATGAAGGGATTGGTGTTGGAACAATATACACCTGAAAATGAAAATTATCTTTGTGACTTTATAATTCACAGTGATTCAATCACTTGATCACTTGAATCCCGTTATTCATCGATTTGCTCGAGCGGGCGCCAGTAACATTTCCATTGGACCCTATCACGTGCCAATGTAGCCCAATGGCATCTGGTTGATTCAGGAATATGAAGAGCCTCAAACCGTTCTTTTCAGGGTCTTGACAAGGAAGTCTGACCATCTTGTAGGTGGGTGGCCACGTGATCTTTTGACATCCCGTGGGATCCAGTCGGTAACGCTCTAGTTCAGCGGTTGTCTCCAAATCACATTACATGTCCAGACCATCTGATTTTCGATGCCTTGGCAAACGAGACAGCGTCCCTGATTTTGGAATAGCGACGGAGGTCAGAACTCCGATTCCTTCTCTCACTTGAGTGAGGTGTGATATTCCAAGCATAGCTCTTTCGATTCCTCTCTGGGAGACCCGAATAGCATTCTCATCCTGCTTTCGTAGGGCCCAGGTCTCTGAGGCATATGTTAATGCAGGGAGAACGATGGAGTCAAAGAAATGTGCCCAGAGCTGGAGGTTCTTTGTCCTTTTAGCTATTTCTTCAATGCCTTTGAAAGCATTCCATGCTGCTCTCTTCCTCTTGCGCAGCTCAGGTTTTAGGTCGTTCATCATGTTGACTTCTTGACCTAGGTACACATAACTGCTGCATTCAGAGATGTTTGTTCCATTGAGAGTGAATGGGGCCTCTGGACCTAGTTCATTTTTCATAAACATAGTTTTCTTTTAGATTCAGCTGTAGACCTATCTTTCCACATTCTCGGTCAAAGTCAGCCAGCATTTGTGCCGCTTGGCTAATGTTTGGTGTTATTAGAACGATGTCATTAGCGAAGCGAAGGTGGTATAGTTGCCAACCATCTATCTTCACTCCCATTCCTTCCCATTCTAATTGTTGCATGATGTTCTCAAGGGTGGCGCTGAAGAGTTTTGGTGAAATGGTATCACCCTGTCGAACCCCTCTTTTGACATCAATGATCACATCTTTGTAGAATGGTGAGATCCTGGTGGTGAATCCGTAATACAGCTCACGAAGGATCTTGATGTATTGGGTTTGAACACCCTGTTTGGCTAGGGCTTTGATGACTGCTTCAGTCTCCACAGAATCATAGGCTTTCTGTAAATCAATGAACGTGAGACAGTGATTCAATAAATAAATAAATGAAGTTAGAGAGGCTGGAATGATAGATGAGTGAGTAGAGTGCTTTCCTTGCATGTGATCCGAGTTTGATCCCCAGAGTCCTATTTGATTCCCCAAGACCTGCCAAGAGTGATCCTTGAGTGCCGAGTCAGGCATTAAGTCCTAAACACCACCAGGTGTGGCCAAAAAAGACAACCCCCAAAAAGGTTGGATTCTGGATTTATTTGTTTGTTTTTTTCCAATTTGGGGCCACATCTGGTGGCACTAGGAGTTATTGTTTTTTGTTTTGTTATTTATTTACTTATTTTCCTATGCTTTTATTCTGTTTTTAATTCTTTTTTAAATTTTATTTAAACATTGTGATTTACAAAGTTGTTCATAGTACAGCTGTTTCAGTCAACTGATATTCCAATACCAGTCTAGGGGTTATTGTTGACTCTGTGTTTGGGGGGTTACTCCTAGCAGTGCCAAGCAGGAGGTGCTGGGGTTTGAACCTGGGTCTCCTTCACACAGAATATGAACTCATGAGAGAAGGGGCAGGGGTGGGTAAAAGGTGGTAAAAAATGATTCTTTTTAACCTGGGTAATTGGAAATATATATTACTATTAAGGCAGAGCAGACCATGGGACTATCAGCTTTCGAAAAGGATGGGAGTAGATAGGAGGTCATCTTTATATAGTCTGGACGTGTTAAGTGAGGAGTTAGATATGACCAGAGATACAAAGATGGGAATCGTCAGCATGTAGGCAGTATAAGTCAAAGTGAAGGAATGAGTGGTGGTAGAGCAGGGACCTTGGTCCTGGCACTAAATGTTCAAAAACTGGGGAAGGGGAGGAGTCAGCCAGGTGACTAGTAATGTGGGAGTGCTAAGGAAGTGTGTTTAGTACCTGGAACACCAATGGACAAAGGGCCCCAGCAGTGAGGAAAGACTGCTTTAAACACTTCCCAAGAGATGCGAAAATGAGGAGTGGAAATTACCCACCAGATTTGGCAATGTGGATGCAATTGGGGGAACTTGACAGGAGCTATTTCAGTGTAGTGGTGGTGATTAAAGCTTTGTTTGAGTGGCTTTAGTAGAAAATGGAAGAGAAGGAATTTATTGCAAGTTTGCTGCAAAGGGAAACAGGGTGATGGGGTGATGCAGGCTGAGGAAGAAGAATCATGAGAATTCAAATATTGTGATTTTTATTTTGGCAAAATACGCATAACAGAATTTTTCTATTCTAACCATTATTAAGTGTTCAGTTCAGTGTCATGAAATATATGCACTCTTCTTCTTCTTCTTCTTCTTCTCTCCTTCTTCTCCTCCTCCTCCTCTCCTCCTCCTCCTCCTCTTCTTCCTCCTTCTTCTTCTTCTTCTCCTTCTTCTTCCTCCTTCTTCCTCCTCCTCTTCTTCTTCTTCCTCCTTCTTCTTCTTCTTCTCTTCTTCTTCTTCTTCTTCTTCTTCTTCTTCTTCTTCTTCTCTTCCTCCTTCTTCTTCCTCCTTCTTCTTCTCCTCCTCCTCTCTTCCTCCTCCTCCTCTCTTCTTCTCTTCTCCTCCTCTTCCTCTTCCTCCTCTTCTTCTCTCCTCTCTTCTTCTCTCCTCCTCTTCTTCTCCTCTTCTTCTTCTTCTTCTTCTCCTTCTTTCTTCTTCTTCTTCTTCTCCTTCTTCTCCTTCTTCTTCTTCTTCTTCTTCTTCTCTCTTCTTCTTCTCCTTCTTCTTCTTCTTCTTCTTCTTCTTCTTCTTCTTCTTCTTCTTCTTCTTCTTCTTCTTCTTCTTCTTCTTCTTCTTCTTCTTCTTCTTCTTCTTCTTCTTCTTCTTCTTCTTCTTCTTCTTCTTCTTCTTCTTCTTCTTCTTCTTCTTCTTCTTCTTCTTCTTCTTCTTCTTCTTCTTTTCTTCTTCTCTTCTTTCTTCTCTTCTTCTTCTTCCTCTTCATCCACATCCAGCCATGATCAGGGCTTAATCCTGGCTCCGAGCTCAGGAATTACTCCTGGTGGTGCTCGGGGACAATATGGGATGCCGGGGATAGAACCCAGATCTACCTCAAGGCAAACTCCCTACTTGCTGTGCTATCGCTTGGCCCCTATGCACTGTTCTTTAACTGTTGCCACCATCTATCTCCAGAACTTTATCTTCCCCAGCGGAAAATGTTATTTTGTTTTGGTAGGGGAGAAGTAGCAGCTATGGACGTGCTGGTGGGAACAAGTCAGGTGAGAAGGTAAGCTAGTGATGTCGGAGGGTGAGTGGGGAGTGCTGGAATGATTTTCTAGAGGGACTATGTGAGGGAGTGTGTGTGTGTGTGTGAGTGCTTGGCGCACGCTCTTGCACATGTGTGCTAATAGTACATACATGTAGTGATGGGAACCTGTGGAACTTCTTTGATTGTTTCAGTTTTCTAGTGAAACAGGAAGTGAAGTCATTAGCTTAAAATGTGGGGGAGAAGTTTTTAAAAATTCACGTGTAAAATGGTCATCTACAAGCATAGATGAATGAATAAACTTGGGGGATATTATATATGATTGCCAGGCATCTTTAATGGACCCTCTTTGGTTCCTGGTGGTGAATATAAAGTGAGGCCAGTCTATAGAGTTGTGTGCTTTTCTTTCTACCTTCAGTTGCATGGGTGTAACTACCAGATGCAAGAGAACAAAGGGGATTCTTAAAAGGATTGATCATGGATATAATTTGCAAGAGAAGATTTACCGCATTTACTCTCAGAATCAGTTAAAAGATGGTTGCAATGGATTAGAGGTTCTGTACAGAAAAAGGAATTGCCGGATGGAACACTACTCAGATAGAAGAAAAAGATGAAATCACGCAGTTTGCTGCTACTTGGATGATCTGGAGAGTATCATGCTAAATGAGTCAGTCAGAAGAAGAGGGACAGGCACAGAATGATCTCCTTCATAGGAGGGATATAAAGAAACATAGTAAGGAAGCAGCAAATACCCAAAGGCAACAGAAACCAAGAATTGTCTTTAGTAGGAAGCATATCACTGAGGTGGTAGGGGCGGGCACACTAGGACAAGAGTGGAGGGACACTGCCCATCTGGTGGAGGGTGTGGTGCTGGAATGTTCTAGCACCAAACCCTGCCATTATCAATATTGTAAATCATGATGCCTAAAATAGATAAAGAACTGACAGAGTCCAAATTCTAGAGGGATGGAGCTGGGAAGCATAAAGTGGTGTTTGGAGTGTAGGATGCATATAGAAGTCGCAACTTTTGATAAGTTCCACAGTGTGCAAATGAGTCAGTGGCTAGATAGAGTCCAAGATCCCTTGGGGCTGAAATATTGAAGGAACTGATAGCCAAAGTATTGGAAGAACCAGCTGTGACTATATATAAATTCCCGGAAGTGAAGACAGAGCTGAAGCATACATATGTGCATACACACATATGTTCCTACATGAGTGGCAGCCAAGCATCTACCTGCATTGCCCTGGAAAGAGACACACAAAGGCTCTCCATTACAACGTGATTCATGCTATGACTAGAAAGTGGGGATGATGGATGTGGCTCCGTGGCTAAAGACAGACCTTGCTTATCTTGCATATGTGAGGCTCTGGGTTCCCTTCTGCTGTTGTCTCAAAGAACCACAGGGTGACTCTGGTGGCCTCTGAGCATCAATGCAAAAAGGGTAGGGGGATCTAGGGAGAGAGTTCAGGTAGTCATAGGTCACATGTCTAGCACGGATAAGGCCTGGCACAGCATGGCCCCACTGAGCCCCTGGCAGTGTTAATCACCCCTGCTATTGCCCTGCTGGCCTTCATGCATGGTCAGGCCTGTAGTTCTGGGAAGAGTATCACTGGGAGTGGCCTGGGCCACCAAAGTACTGCTGAGGATGACCCCCTGTATATTTTTGTTTTGTTTTTTGACTACAGCCAGCTAGGTCAGGACTTACTCCTGGTTCTGTGCTCAGGAATCACTCCTAGCAGGACTCAGGGGACCATATGTGGTACCAGGGATTGAACCCAGGTCAGTTGAATGCAAGGAAAGCACCTTATCTACAGTCTTATCTCTCCATCCCTATACTTGCTTTTGTTTAGTTTTATTTTGTTTTTGAGCCACAGCTGGCTATGTTCAGGCTTGTCTCCTGGCGCTGCACCCTTGGTGGGGCTGGAGGATCATATGGATGCCAAGGCTCAAACCCAGGTGCTAAGCCTCATGAAAGGCAATTCATGGTACCTGCTATTTCCCAGTATCTGCTATACTATCTCAAAGACCTTACTTTTTTTTTTTCTAAAGGAGGGACATACAGTGAAGAGACAAGTGAAGAATGCCCACTCCCAGTTTCAGAGGGAGTCCTCCTAGAAGAGATTTTAGTTGGAACTTTGAAGAACAAGTGGAAGTTAAGTAGGTTGAGAAAGGGGGAAGTAGTACTTAAAGGGGAGGTGGACCACAGTGGAGTCCCCGAAAGCAAGCAGCACCCCCATCCTGTTGTGCTTTTGCAGCAGTCAGAGCAGAAAAACAGGGTGGGCCTTGGCTCAGTCCCATGGGTGATGGAGTGATGAAGCACTGTTGCTGGACTGGGCGGTAGAGGAAGGTGTGGAGAATGAGCACAGATGAGTGACATTTGATCCGGGTTCTTATACAAGTTATCCACGGTTCAAAACTCATTACCCCCAAACTAATTGGCTTAGATCAATGTACAATGTCTTTGTCACGGTTGTTCGTAGGTCAAGAAACTAGATGACTTGCCTAAGTCCCATAGCCCAGGGACTTTCAAAAGGCTGCAGTTATGGTGTCCACCCAAGCTGCAGTCCTCTCCAGCTTCTGTGGTGGTCAGAGGTGCTCTTGAGCTCACTCACAGGGTCCTGGGCATGACAGGTCACTCCATGTGAATCTCAGCCTGGCACTGCAGGCTGGTGGTGCTTGGGGCCAGCTACATTGCATCCCTGAGGGGTGGAACACCCCTGTGGTACCAGGGGTTGAACTCAGCACCTCACGCATGTCCGGCTTACACTCTACCATGTGAATTCTCTTTCTCTATAACCCAAACAGAGGCCACCTCTCATTCCTTTCTGCCATTCCCACTTTTTCAGAGGTGGGTAGCAAGATCCAGTTCACACTCTAGGGAAACTTATTGCAGAGGTGCAGGGGTATTTAGGGTTGGGATCAATGGGTGCCTGATGCAATCTTTTTAATAAATAAATAAGTAGATAAATAATTTCTGGTTAGTGCTAAGGGCTTAATACCGAATAGTGCTAAGGGCTTACTCCTGGCTCTCTGCTCAGGATTCACTCATGGGGGTTCAGGGACCATATGAGGTGCCAGAGATTGAACCTGACTCAGCCACTACCTGCTGTAATATCGCTTTGGCCCCTCATTAAGTGTTAAGAGATAGGAGAGACTGCTAACATACCTGTGGCTGACTGGAACTTTTTTATCAAGAGAAAATCCTTTTTACTCTTTCTTGTTTTTATTTTTAAGTACAGTCAAGATGCTTGGGGATCGCTCCCAGAAATGCTCAGAGGACTATGCAGTACCAGAGACCAAACCCAGGGCTAGCCCTCTGAGCCATTACCCTGGCCCCTTATGACTTTTCTGCAGAAAGTGACCTGATTAGTTTCTGTCTCTGATGGCTGTATGTGGGACAAAATGGGATAGGAGGGACTGTGGCAGAAAGTGCCCTCTAGTGGATAAGGAGGGACTGAATTGAGGACACTGCATTGTGGAGAGGGGGTCAATTTTAAGACCATTTAGGCAATGATGACAAGTCTTGGAGAGCCTCCCAGGAGTCATCTGACATGTCATATGCTTTGGAATCTCTCCACCTGCATCACCGAGGGATGTGGCTGGAAGTGCAGGGACCCCGTCCAGTATGAGCAAGTCGTTGCTCCTGTGGATGGGGTGAGATTGATCCTGGCATATTTGGCCATCGCCCGTTAATGTATGTCCTCCTGCTGCTGTTTGCTGACATAAAAAATTATCTAGCTCAAAAAAGTTTAGGGGACTGGGGTGATAGTACAGCAGCTAGAGTGTTTTACTTGCACCTGACTGAACTGGGTTTGATCCCTGACATCCCATATGGTCCTCCAAACTGTCAGGAGTAATTCCTGAGTGAAGAGCCAGAAGTAACCCCTGAGCATCTCCAGTTGTGGTCCAAAGACAAAATCAAAACAAACAAATAAAAATGTTTTTTTCTTTGTTTTGGGGAGGCTATACCTGGTGGGCGACTTACAGTTCTATAGACACCTCCAATGGTGCTCTGGGGGTTAGCAGTGCTAGGGATCAAACCTGGGACTCCAACATACAAAACATGTGCTCCAGCCCTTGGAGCTATCTCCCTGGCCCCGAAAACAAACAGTTTTTTTTTTTTTTGGGGACCCAAAAGTTTGTTTGATTTTTTGGCCATACCCAGTGTTGTGCAGAACTTACTCCTGGTTCTGCCCTCAGGGATCACTCCTAGCAGACTCAAGGGACTATATGGGTTCTGGGGATCGAACCCAGGCTGGCCACATACAAGGCAAGTGCCCTACCTGCTTTACTCTCAGTCTACCTCCCAAAATAAATTTTAAAGTTCCTCATATATGTAGAGTTTTGTTCAGAATGTTATGAGAAATATAGATAATAAGGCCCAACTTTGGAGAAACTTTGCTTTAGTTCTGAGAAAGAGGAGATCTGGTTCAGATACTTCCAGACAAGAAGGGTGAGGGAATGTCCCCCAAGCTCTGGTCCTGCGGTAGTAGCAATGCTCTGTGAGGCTGTTGGTGTCTGTGGGTCTTTGGGGAACAGTGGGCGAATCTTCACAGCATGGGAGCCCCTACGGGACTCACTCCCTCTCTAGGTCAGGCAGTCTCCTGTCTGCCCTTTAACACATTCCAGATTGGCCTTTCAGGATTTCTCCGTCACTTGGTTTCTCCCTAAGATGGTTCTGGATGTCAGTTGCCTCTTATCTCAGATAGGATTCTTGTGTCCAGGAAAGTGATGGTCTCAGTGGCCTTAATCATGCAGATTGGAGACCTTTGTGGCCCTAATCATGCAGATTGGAGAGGTTTGTGGTTCCATTGCTGGAATTTCCTGGAAATGGGTAATGTTGGGCAATAAGTACTAGTGCCAGATTGGCTCCCAAGCACGTGCAAGTTCTGTGTAATCATTTGGCACATGTGCTTCATTCTGTTCTCACAACAATGCTAGAAAGTGGGCGCTATTACTGGTATCCCATGTTTTCAAGTGGGGAACTGAGACTCTTAAACTCAAGTCTGGTCAAGTAACAGACTGAAAGCTGCAGAGTTACTTGGAAATAAAGACTGGCCTGTTGGACTTTAACGTGTGTAGTCTAATCAGATTCCCATGCCTCCCCTCCCCTCATGCTTTTATTTTTTGGGGACTCAGTCTTTTTTTTTTGTTTCCATTTTTGAACCACACCTGGTGATGCTCAGGGGTTATTCCTGGCTCTGTGCTCAGGGATTACTTCTGGCAATGCTTGGGGACCATATGAGATGCCAGGGATTGAACATGGGTCAGCTGTGTTTGAGGCAAGTACCCTATCCACTGTATTATCTCACCAGCCCCTGAACACACTAGTTTTATCTCTGATTGTATTATTTGTCAGAAAACTGTTTTCCCCTCCACTGCTAGAGTAGATAGGCTATTATTTTTCCTTCTGTAAGTTAAGTTGGAATGTAATGCTGACCCATCTGGAATTAATTGCCGTGTATATGCATCTTGCTTGGTTTTAGTTTTTGCTGATTTGATCGCAAGCCCAAGTGAGATTCCTCTCAGCTAGCTCAAGTAAATGTGAGCTCACTGTAGGGAAGCTTAGGGTGTTCAGGAGTTAGGGATCTCAGAGCAATGCAGGATCTGTCAGACAACTGGACCTCACCAAGCTGGGACCAGACCCAAATCTTTTCTGCCAAGTTTTTGGTCGATCTGTTCAAGAATAGTTGCCACAAACAATTGCCTGGTGACTTCAGGGACCAGCAGCAGCCCAGAGGATCACAGCCCTTAAGTTTGGACTAAACTAAGTTTGCTATTGACTCTCCGTGCTTAGAGGGCATGGCAGTAGGGGTCAGTGTCTGTTGTGGGCACATCACGATTTCCTTACATGTCCTCTGCCTGCGCTCCAGGCTCTCGTCTGTGACTGCAACCAAGTTAGATGCGTAGATGCCAGCCTTCCCACCATGCTCACTTCCCTGTGTGGTTTCCTCTCTCTTCTTGTCATGTGAAATACCACAGATAGCTCCTATGACAGTTGGTGGTGTGGTCCTGGGCACTGAACTTCTAAGGAACAGAATAGGAGTTTTGGGTTCAAGGATGAGCTCTGTTATAGAGGTAACTGGAGCCTGGGCCTCACCTAGTCCAAGACTTCCTTGGGTTTTTTTTTTTTTTTTTTCCTTTTTGGGTCACACCCGGCAATGCTCAGAGGTTACTCCTGGCTTTGCACTCAGGAATTACTCCTGGTAGTGCACGGGGACCATATGGAATGCCGGGAATCAAACCTGGGTGGGCCACATGCAAGGCAAATGCCCTCCCTGCTGTGCTATCGCTCTGGCCCCCTTCCTTGTTTCTTAATGGGAGGAGAACACAGGATATGGCTCTTTCCAGATCCTGAGTCTTGTAAGTCGCCATATTAGGTCCAAGGTCATGGAAAAGGAAGCATTATCATTGCTCTGCCTCTTGCAACCCAAGGACATGTCCAGTCAGGCAGCCTCTCTGGTGGAGAAGAGATTTCCAGAGGGAAAGAAACTTCATTAGGGTGTAGGTGGGGCTCCTTCCTTTTTCTTTCCTTTTTTATTGGGGGAGTTGGCTTTTTTGTGTCACACCCAGCAATGCTTAGGGGTTGCTGCTGGCTCTGCACTCAGGAATTACTCCTGGTGCTCAGGGGACCATATGGGATGCCAGGAATGGAACTTTGGTTGACTGCGTGCAAGGCAAATGCCCTCCCTGCTGTGCTATTGCTCTGGTCACATTCCTTTCTTTTTCACATTCTAAAGATTCTTGGAAGCTAAACCTACATGCTTACAGTGGGCTCTCTTTCTCTCTCTCTTTCTCTCTTTTCTCCTCCTCCTCTTCCACCTCCTCCTCTCCCCCCTTCCTCCCTTTCCTTGTCCTTTTGACCTTTTTTGGAACCTCTCTTCTCCTTTTGCTTGTGATGCTTGTACCTTACCACCAAGCCCACTTCCAACCCTACCCAACTATCCAGGCCCCTTCAGATGCCAAGGCAGAGCCCAGGAGCAGCAGTATACCTCCAGCAGGGCTGTCATCATATCAAATAGGTACCACCTCATGTCCCAGTGGTTAATTTCCTCTGTAGGAGCTCTCGATCCTAAGTTTTGTCCCTCTTGTGTCTGCTATGACTCTGGGTGAAATGAACAATTTATTTTTCTCTATTTGGAGTAAGAAAGTTGCTTCATCTAAGTATTAACATCCTAGGTGCTCTCCACCCTGGGGCCCATCACCTGCCAGGTCAGATCTTGTTTGAAGATACCATGGCTTACACACAGTATAAAAAGTGGGTTGAAGTTTTTAGAGGTATTTTTGAGCCATGTGAGCTTTGTCAAAGTCGGGTGGCTGCTTATCCTGGATTAGGGCTTTGGATCATATCACCGTGGGCATCTTGAGTCAAATGATTCTTTGTTGTAAGGTGCTACTTTGGGGCATGGTAACGCCCCCGCACCCCCAGTTACCACAACGAAAAATATTTCTAGACATACCTGCTGTCCCCTAGGGGACAGAATCACCCCAGTTAAAAGCCACTGTCCACGAGTTGCCACTGCACATGTACTGATAGTGGAGTTCAGCTTTTGAGAAAAGGGTCTTGATTTTTTTTTATCCCATTTGGTCTCATCAAAGATCCTAGGGCAAGTTCATGTGACTCTCTTCACTTCTAAAAAATATGGGCTATTTATTTTCCTTCTTAGAATCATACAATATGTTTATTGGTGAACATTTCAAGTCAGAAACAAACTTAAAGGAGAAAAATCTTGGGGCTGGAGCGACAGCACAGTGGATAGGGCATGTGGCTGACCCAGTTTTGATCCCCATCATCTCATATGGTCCCCTGAGTGCCACCAGGAGTAATTCCTGAGTGCAGAGCCAGGAGTAACCCCCTGAGCATTGCTGGGTGTGACCCAAAAGACAAAAATAAACAAACGAACGAATGAACAAATGAATGAATGAATGAATGAATGAGAAAAAAGTCTCAAAAGACCTTTCAGCATCTCAGCTCCCCACAGACCAGCCCTGCCAAGCCACCTCTTCTCTTGCCTTTTTCCCTCCTCCATCAGATCAGGCTCTGATCAGGATATATGAGAGCCTATTCCTGGAAAATGTGACATTTGATGGACACATGGAACATTATTTTATGAACATCCTATATTTTATTTAAATTACTGTTCCAGTCGGGTAACCCTTATTCTAGCCAGTTTCTTCCTACTAGCACTAACCCTACAGTGGGAAGTCTTGCGTGATCATCTCAGTTCTAATTTCCTTAGAGAATGATTATAAGTGAAATAGCTGGATCGAAAGATTGGGAACATTTTGAGGGCATTTGATACATATGACTAAGTGGCCTTCCAGAATGATACTGTGATTTAATACCAGCAGTGTGTGAGAGAACTAATGTGGGGCAAAATGTACTTAAGAGCTTTACCCAACACCCCAGGCTTCTGTGGAACGAACCACCTGTTTGTAGTACAGCCCAAGAGCCTGGCAAAACACGGAGATGAGGGTTCTGCTCTTGTAGCAAGCTATACAGGTCCAGCTGTACATCCATGGTCATGTACTACCCAGGATGATTGCCATGCCACAGTTTAGTGTTTTGGGTGGTGGCCTTCCGGGCACTGATCAGGAGGCTCTGGAAATTCTCAGCGAACTTGGCCAGTGGTTCAATGTGAGGCTCTGAGGATGTGGTGCTGCCTTGGGCCCGGCAGTGTGGGGTGGGTGAGGCCATCTCAAAAGGGCCTGGGGGGCTCCAGGGCAGCACCCATTGATACTGTGGGGACCATATGGTGACAGGGATTGAATCCGGCTCAGCCCTGTGCAAAGCATGTACTTAACCCCTGTACTATCTCTGTTGGCCCCACATTTTAGTGTTACTGACAGAACTAGGACTCCCAACTAGAGGGGCTTCAACAACTTCTGACATGGGAACCTAACGGCTCTTTTAAAACTAGTCTCCTGCACCAGAGAGACAATACATGGATTAAGATGCTTGCACATGGCCAGGAGTGATCCATGAGCAGAGTCAGGAGTAAGCCCCCAGCAGCTCCAGGTCTGGCCCAACACCCCCCCCCCCACCACACATCAAAAAGATAATCATAGTATTTTGGGGATCCTGTTTGGGAGCTTGCTCTCACACCCTGGGAAGTGTGTTCCTGTTCTTTCCCCTTCTTTCTAGTTTCTTCATTTAAATCTCATAATATGGAAAAAATAAAAATAAAGGAGGGGATTGAGGAGTGACAGCTAAATGCCATGTCGAATCAGAGACAGGCTCCTGAACAGAAAAGGGGCATGAGAAGGAAACTGGTAGGACTAAGTAGGGCCTAGGTTTGCTAATAGTTTCAGGCCAGTATTGATTTCTGAACTTTGATCATTTTACTGTAGTTCTGTGAGAAGTTAATATTAGGAAAGTAGGTGAAGGATGTAGGGAAACTACTATTTGTGCCACTTTTCTGAGTCTAAAACTAGTTGAAAATTTAAAATGGGGAAGAAAGAGATCATGCCTCTAGATTCACCATTGTAAAATTATTATATTTTTTGTCACAGCCAATAATGCTCAGGGGTTATTCCTGGCTCTGCACTCAGGAATTGCTCCTAGCAGTGCTCTGGGGACCATATGGGATGCTGGGAATCGAACCTGGGTCGGTCATGTGCAAGGCAAATGTCCTACCCGCTGTTCTATTGCGCCAGCCCTAAAATTACTCTTGATATATAAAAAATGTTTTGGAGATGATAGGAATGATCCCTTTTTGAGACTATAGGAATTGTTTCCTCTCAATTTTTTAAAATTATTTTTTAAACTGAATCACAATGAAATACATAGTTACAAAGTTGTTCATGATTGGATTTCAATCATATAATGTTCCAACAACCGTCCCTTCAGAAGTGTACATTTACCACCACCAATGTCCCCTCCCACCACCCCCTCCCCTGCCTGACTCTATGACAGCTACTTCTCTCTCTCTCTATATATATATATATATATATGTATATATATAGTATGCCCAATATGCCCATAATGCCCAAGAGGATATATGTCCGTATATCACTATCACTATCCTCCTGTTGATCATCTATTTGCTAGAGCGAGCACCAGTAATATCTCCATATGTCCTGTCTCATGCTAGTAGAGCCCAAGTGCATCTGCTCGCTCCAGGAACATAAAGAGCCTCAAACCATTATATTAGGTCATGGGAATGACCTAATATAATTGTTACTGGTATTTGGCATATCAAATACGACACAAGCAGCTTGCCAGGCTTGCTGTGCGGGTGGCATACTCTTGTAATCACCTCTAAATAAAGCATTTATTGATGAACCACGTGACGGCAAGTGGCCGCATGCCAGGCTGTGATAGGCTAGTCTGCCGGGTGGAGTTCTGATGAGAGGGAAGTCCAGATGTGGAAAATGGTGGCCATGGAGTGGGGGGGGTCGTCTGGCTTGTTGTGAGGGCTCTGCTGGGGTGGCGGGCCAGGGCTAGAACCCACCAGGCCTCCCGGCGCCTCATGAGCGACTGGGAACAGGGAGAGAAAGTAGCAGCTCTGCCCCATGTCTGTCATCACGCATCCACTGGGGCAATAAACATAATAGAGCGGCGGTGGGGGGTGGGGTGGGTGGGAAATGGTGGCCTGGGTGGGGGGTCGTTGGGTTGTGGGTTCGGGGGTGGTGGGCAAGGCTGCGGGGGGGGGAGCTCTGCCCGTTAGGCCCATGGGGCGGTGGGAAGAAGCGGCTCGGTGGGTGTCGTGATCGGGCTTGGCGCGGTGGGTCTGCGGTGGGGAGAGGCTGGGTGGGTGTCGTGACGGGCTGTGGGGGCGGTGGGTTTGGGCGGTGGGGGTATTTGGCTTGTGTATTTGGAGAACTTGGAATTTCAACTGTTGAAAGATTTATTATCAAAGATTCACAAATTAAAGGCCAGGGCAATAGTAGAGTGCCGTATATATGCACATATATATGTATGTACATATTATATATACACATATATACACATATATGTGCATATATGTGTATGTACAATATGTGTATATGTATGTGTACACATATGCATCTATGTACATATAAACATATGCATGTGTACATATATGTACATATGTATGTGTACATATGATTGTATATATACATATATGTATACACACATACCCTCTTGGGCATTATGGTTTGCAATACAGGTACTGAAAGGTTATCATGTATATCCCTTAACCTTTTGACCACTAGTCTTGGCACCCATTGGCAGATCCTACTTGTGCTACTTGTAACAGTTTTGTGGCATTTGCCACAGGGTGATTTTATATTTCTCATTTCCCTTGTGCCTTCTACATTGATTAATCGTGGAATACTAGGTTGTGCCTATCATAAGGCAGAGCTGGAGACATAATCTTGATGAAATGCATAATTCCTTGATTAAGTTTTTTATTCAAATACAATGGTTCTGGGATCCTTGTGGAGTCCCTACCTTATAGACAGGGAGGCCTTGGGTTGGTTCCCAGCTATGCCCCACCCACACAAAAAGTATAATCCTAACACTGCTGCTGTTTGTGAGCCCCACAACAGCATACAGTGTGTGCAAACACCACAACTGAAGTGCACGGCTGCCAATGAGCACTGCTACTAAGTGCGCAAGCGCCACAACCAAGCGAGCAGCCCCTGGTCAGTGCAGCAACAACAAAAGGAAGGGAGGTGAGGCAAGAGTGAGGGCTGGGGGGGCTAGCTCAAGTTGTAGGGCACATGCTTTGCGTATGTGAGACCCTGAGCTTGACACCTGGCACTGCTAGACCCAAGAACTGAACCCTCAGACTCATACTGCCTAGTTGAGCCCCTCTGGGAGTACCCTTAGGCATCCAGAGCACCCCTGGGAAAGAGCAGTAACGCTTTTGAAAACATGACCTATTATCACCTCACACCTCCAGGTATTAGTTTCCTACTGGTGCTGTCTGAAAACTTTCCAAAACAGTACTGAAATTTCCCATATATTCCTCACCCAACTTTTCCTGTTTACCATGTTTCATAATCATGGTAATAATTATCAAAACTAGGAAATTACCTAGTTTATTGAAAGGCTATTAAAGCAGGTAGGCAAGAGATAATGGTGGCTTGAATCAAGTGGCTAATTAGGAAGGTGCTGAAAGAGCTTGGGTCCTGGCTGTTATGACGGTAGCATGCACAGGCTTTGTGAGAGGTTCAGATGTGGAAGGAAAGAAGAGAGGACTGTGGGAGGGCTGTAAGATTTCTGACATGAACAACTGGCATCACTACTTTCTGAATCAGAGCTGATTACCCATCAGCTGGAAAACCCCTTTCTCATCACCTCCCCAATTATCCACTTGATCCAAGCCAGCATTTTCTCTCTTCTAGTGATTTTAATAGCCTCCAAACTGGTCACTCTCTTCCACCTTCAACCCTCTTTGGCTTATTCTGAACACAGTAGCCAGACTGACCAAATACATGAAAAGTATTTTGGCTCATGTGATTTGTCTGCTTAAAGCCTCCTTTTCATTATTATTTTATTTTTCTGACGTGAAGTAAGATGACCATAGGCCCCCTTGTCTAACCTTTCTGGCCCCAGCTTTGCCTTCAGTGAGCAAGGCACTGTGCTAATATGTTTAGGTAGATTAAAAGAAACTTAAGCTTAAGAAACTAAAGCTCTGGCCTATATTTCTAAGTGGTTTGTAAAATTTGGTTAGAGTGGCAGGGTACCCATGTGTGAAAAGATAATGAATAGTATTACCTTCATAAGCTGTGTATTAAATATTATGTAGGGAACACAGTGTCAGGTACTGGGGATAAACAAGACTTTTTTCTCCCCCTTTCAATCACTTCTGGGCTAAGAATAATGGCACAAAGAAAACAAATTCCACCCTGTGGATGGGGCAGTTGTCAAGTGAATGATATGGGTGCCAACAGGAGACGAGAGGGGAAGGAGCTCATTTTATAGCTTGTCTTAATAGTTTGTGCCTGGAAATTACAGGGAATCCTGAGACTGGTGTAGTTAGAACTTTGTACGAGGGTGGAGAAAAAGCAAATGACGAGGTTAGTCGAGGAGGTCACAGAGATGGCGAAGGACCTCCAGTCCTGTGGTGGTTTCAACATCATTCTCTCGTGGGCGAGCTGGGGTGTACAGGTAGGACTGCACCTGGAGCAGCAGAAATAGTATGACGGTGAAGGCACATGCCTTTCATGCATCCAACCCTGGTTCATTCCTCAACACCACAAGTCCTACCTCCACCCGCACCCTTAGCATTGCCAGATGCAACCATGGAGGGCCCAAAGCACTGCAGGGATGGGCATGGTCACCCCCAGCATCACAGGACCTGAGCCTTACCACATTCTCAGGCCCATGCATATACAGCCACCACCAGTGAAGGTGGCTGAAATCCTGAAGGGCTTCCCGGGCTCCCTGACCACCACTTTGAAAACTCCAAAACAACAATAACAATTGAAAAAGTTTTGAAGAGGAGAGTGAAGTGAACCCATATAATGTTGGGTCCCACTGATGATGATTAGAAAGGACTGAGGGTAAGGAGAGCAGCAATCAAGTTCCTTGAGTGATCCAGGGGTAACATAAAGGCCTGAAATATAGCTGAAGCTGTAGTAGAAAGGATAGAAGTAGAAAGGATAGAAGATTATAGGTGGAAAAGGGGTTGAGGGAGAGACCACTGAGAAAGGACCATATTAAAGATAATGCTGTTTTATTTATTTTTTATTTTTTTGCTTTTTTGGGTCACACCCAGCAATGCTAGGGCTTACTCCTGGCTCCTGGCTCAGGAATTACTCCTGGCAGTGCTCAGGGGACCATATGAGATGCCAGGGATTGAACCTGGTTGGCCGTGTGCAAAGCAAATGCCCTACCCGCTGTGCTATTACTCCGGTCTCCAATGCTGCAGTTTCTAATGGGTGATTGGCCAGCTATAGAACAGCGAGAGCAGGGCTGTGGTTGGCAGGGAGAACTGATGCAGGCTGAACTGACGTCAGCGACAAGACAGTCCCGACTGTCATCCTGTTGGATTCACCTTTGACCTCAGTGAGTTTCCTGCTCTCTGGCTATAGAATTAATGATGGCATTAGGCCCAAAGGGGCTGCCCCAGCCCCAGGGTTTACCCCAGGGGTCCTAGGACTAAGATGCTCCTCTGCTACTGCCTCCAGCTGCAATGAAGTCGATCCTGGCAGCAGTTGGAAGGAGGTGTGGTGCCCAGGGGAGCCGACAGGGAGCAGGCAGGAGGCTTGCACTGCTGGGGAGCCCAGTTCAGCTCAGCTCTATTTTGGGTGACAACATTTACAATGTTCCTTCACCCAGAATCATTCCGCCTGCCTGCCCGCCTTCAGTATTTCCAGCTGATGGTTCTCACGCCCACTTAACAACCAGCTTGGTTCAGGGGGCTCCCCCTGCTCTGACTGCTGACCTTCAGTCCCCTCACTGATCAGCGGAGTGCTCAAGTCTCTGGAGCAGTGAGCACACTAAGCTTACCCCTGCTCCCCACCCCACCCCCACCGCCTCATAGGCAAATGAAGCCCTGAGAGCAGGGCAGAAGCCAGAAGCTAAGAGGGTGGTGATGGGAAATGTCAGCATTCAGGCAAGAGGTGTGTAGGCAATTGACTCGTATTTCTGTGCTTCGCTTGCTCGGAAAGACCAAGTAGCTGAGGGAGAAAATGATTAATAATGGTAATATTTTGTGGTTCCATGTCTCTTGACTAAAGTTCCAGGAGCAAGGTATGGAGGCTGAAGTCTTAGATTCTTTCATTAACTAATCTCTGGTTATTTGTAGGTCATGGTTAGGCTCTCTGCAGATACCCTGGCACGCAAGTGACATGTGCCAATCTGTTATAGCTAAAAAACTTGAGTACTTCCCATTCATTATAGAAAATACATAAATATATAAGTATATAAAGAAAATGATATAAGGTAATCTATAATATCTCAGGCAACAATGGTGATATTTTTATGCTTTTCTTTTATTATGTGTATGCATTCTCCTGTGTGTATTTTCTGCTGTGTGTGTGTGTATTTTTCTGTGTATGTATTTTCTGCTGTGTGGAGGCGGGGGTACAGAAGTATGGCATTGTTTTTTGGGCAGCTGTAGACTGTGGCAAATAGAGTCAGCTTCTCATCCAGAGCATTTCCCATGTAGTCTGATGGTCTCCTACTCCAAAGACATGATTCTTGTAGGACTACAGGTTCTTTCCAAAGAGCAGGAGGTTTAGGGGAGTTCAACTTGGGCAAATGGAATATAAAATTGAAGTTGTATAGTAAGTGCTTTTACTTCCTGAGCAGTGATTGTAAAGAAGCACAGAGCTCCTGTCTAGAACCAGCCATCCCTTCCCTCCATCCATGGGGCTTGCCCTATAGGGCAGTGGCAAATCAGGTGCTATCAAGTTGAGTGGATGGGGACAGAGCCAAGGGCAATTACTGAGGCAGCTATTCGGAGCAGTGTTGCGTCCCCGGAGAAAAGATGCCGAGTCACTGTCAGGTGCGGCTCTAACCAGCTCCTGAACACCAGATTCTCTACTAAGAATCTTGGTTTGAGTTCACCTAAGAGCAGATCCTGAGGCAGGAGTTGGATTCAGAAAGTTCATTTTAGAGGCTATCTCAGAAGAGATAGTACAGCGTGTAGGGCACTTGTGCTTGCCTGGTATACCGTTGATCAGGTTCAATCCCTGCATCCCATATGGTCCACTGAGCCCCACCAGAAGTGATCCCTGAGCACAGAGCCAGGAGTAAGTCCTGAGCACTGCTGGGAGTGGCCCAAAACAAACAAACAAACAAAAAAGAGGAAATATCAGGAAGCAGGAGTGTGGGGGCAGTAAGGTTGAGGGAGGCATGGAAGCCAATATAAAGGTGTACACTCAGGCTGCTACTGTGCACTCTGCCGGCGCTGTTCTGCCAGAGGGTCTCATGGAATATATCTGCTTGCTGGAGCATTTATCTACTAACTTGCATCAGCTCCTATTCCCCACCTGATGAGTCAGAAAGGGCTCAAGGCACTGTGTGCTTGAGGTGGGTCTGAAGTCCCCCAGAACTGTGGGAAATAGGAGAAGGGACCGGGGTATGCAATGCAGGCCCCTCTGAGGTCTCTGCTGTGACTTAAAATGTTAGATCATATCTTAAAAGCTACTCTGCTTTGAGCAACTTATTTTGCCCTCCCTTCTTCTCATCTTTCCCTATTCCTGTATCTTTGGGCTCTTATTCCATATTTCAAGTGACAGTATCTACCATTTATACAGAAGATAAATGGCATTTGCTCTCAGCAAATTCCTAGATTCTCAGCTTATAATTTTTTTTCACACTGTAGTTGAGGTGGGGGAGGGTATGCCATACCCAGCAGTACTCTGGGGTATTCCTGGCTCTATACTCAGGGGTCACTCCTGGTGATGCTCAGGCTCCACCATATGTGGAGCCAGTCATCAAATCAGAGTGAGTGGCATGCAAAGCAAGTGCCTTAACCACTGTACTGTCTCTCTACCCCTCCCTAAAGTTCTTATTCAAGCCCCTGTCAAGAGAAGAACTCCTGAGGATTTAGTTTCTCCATCTCATGTGACTTTAAGTTCTATGCTTCTTGCAGCTCACCAAATGGAGGCCATACTTGCTGAATGAGAGGCAAGAAGAGAAGAAAAGAGTAGAGGGAGGTCCTGCACCTCAGTGCCCAGCTGGAGAGACCTCCATACCTCACTGCCCCTGGCCACGGTCTAGGTAGAGCAGACGTTTAATAACAGCAGATGTTTAAGAACAGGTTTACTTGGAGGCACAGTGCTCTGAGCAGCTGATCGCTAGGAAGGAGAGCTGCTTTTGGCCTCTGCAGGCAGGGCCATGATCCGTGGCACATTCTTCAGCTCAGATTCAGGAGTAGGTGTCCACAGACCTCAGCTGTGGGTGGTAGGTTTGGAAGGTATGCTTTTTTTTTTCTTTTTTTGGGTCACACCCGGCAATGCTCAGGGGTTTCTCCTGGAGTGGTTTCTCCTGGCTCTGCACTCAGGAATCACTCCCGGAGGTGCTTGGGGGACCATATGGGATGCTGGGGATTGAACCCGGTAGCATGGGCCGGCTGCGGCAAGGCAAACGCCCTACCCGCTGGGCTATCGCTCCAGCCCCGTGGAAGGTATGCTTTCTTGAAAAGCACCATTCACTGGCTCACTTTTCCAGGGAGTTTATATCCTTCCAGAGCCTGTTGTAGGCTTGGGATGCTTGGGGTGGCTCACTGATACCAACCCTCGGTTCTCAGGGCAGCCTTCTGCTTATTACTTCTCTTCGGCCCAGCGATGCCCCCAAACCTCCATTTGGGGCATTCCTCTAGTCTGTTTGCCTGAGCTCAGCAGGGGTGTTTCTCATCCTTTTTGGTTGACCTGGTTCTTCCTCCTCCTCCTTGAAAGTGCAGGCAAAATACCATTTGGAGAATGAGTCCACTCTCCACTTGCCCCTGCGAGCTTGTGCTGGCAGGCACATACCTGATGGTCTTTATGAGACCTTTTGGGTGCCCCTGCTGTTTTTTTGACCCTACTTTCCTTTCCCCCACTGAATCAACACTCTGAGTGTTGATTCAGTGGAGGGGAAAGGGGTAGAGTCAAAAGTGGTGGGTCCTGTACTCTAGTTGCGCCTTTGGATGGATGGAAGTCAGGTTTCTTATTTCCAGTCAGGAGTCATTAGCCTTGATTAAAGTGAAAGATTTTTCTTTCCAGACAGGACCTCCAGGCTTTTATTTATTATTGTTTTAGTGACTTTTTAATGGAAAATAACTTTTGTTGCAGTGAGTAGGCAGGTGTCCAATCTTCAAACTTCTTGAGGTGCTTCTTGGTGCCAGAAATCATGGTCCCTGTGAACACATGGAAGGGCACAGCATTCACCAGTGACTGGCACACTCACTGTTGTGACTGTGTCACTGATAAGGCATTCCTTATCAGCAGAATGATTGATGCTCCATCACTGTCTGGTGGCACTTCTCAAAGTTGCTGCACGTTGGATTTCATATAGGAGACTTAGAGGATGACAGTGGTCCTCTACATCTGCTTCCTGTTCACTTAACCAGAAAAAAACCACCTCGGATGGTAGTGTTACCAGTAAATGTCATTTCTTGTCTATGTGGGTGCTATCAGAGACCTACTGGGCGATCTCAAGACTTGGTCCAATGTTCAGGTCGTCTCTTAGGAGTTTATTTAGTTATCTATTTATTTATTTGTTTGTTTGTTTGTTTTGTGTCTTTTTGGGTCACACCCGGCCTCAGGATTTACTCCTGGCTCTACACTCAGGAATTACTCCTGGAAGTGCTTTGGGGGACCATATGAGATGCTGGGATTGAACCCAGGTTGGCCTCATGCAAGGCAAATGTCTCTACCTGCTGCACTATCACTCTAGCCTTAAGGAGCTTGTCCTTGCAAGTTAACCTGAGATGGTGATGGAAGATGGTGATGATGTGGGGGCCTGAATTATAGTACAGTGGGGAGGGTGTTTGCCTTGCACACAGATGACCAGGTTTGAGTCCTGACCTCCCGTAGGGTCCCCAAGCACCACCAGGAGTAATTCCTGGAGTGCAGAGCCAGGAGTAACCCCTGAGCATTGTTGGGTGTGACCCCAAAATAAAAAAAGAAAGATGGTGATGGCTTTGGTAGGCACGTGCAGTTTGAATGTCCACCATCTTTCTGGCTTCCTGGGTAAAGGCCCTCCTAACTTTTAAGTGTAACTCCTGTCTTCTGAGTGCTGGTCACTTATCCTATCTTTTGGGACTGCAGAGAAGGACTCGGCTTCTGGCATAATTAGAGAAATAAGGACACACAGGGGCAAAAGCTAGCTGGGCCAGTCTGAGTGCCAGAGGAAGGGTCCAGCAATTGGGATGAAGGAAAAGCACTTTGCATTAACCTGATCAAGCCGATGCTTTCCTGGAAGGAAACAAGTCAGATCCCTCTTTTCTTACCAGAGGTGTTACAGACCCCTCAAGTGGGATTTTACTGTACTATCTCTAATAGTAATGGGTTTCTAATTAGCATTTAAAATACCCTTTAAACAGTATTATTTCCTAGGCCAAAGCTATAGTACAGTGGATAGGGCATTTGCCTTGCATGTGGCCAATCCAGGTTTGATCTCCAGCATCCCATATGGTCCCCTGCACAATCCCTTAGTGCAGAGCCAGGAGTAAGCCCCTGAGTATCGTTGGGTGTGACCCAAAAACCATACAAAGACCCAAAGACATTGTTTCCAAAATCTAAAATCTTCCAGATTTGTTTCATTGCTTTAGGCAGAGGTCCAAATTCCTGGTCTAGTATCCAAGACCTTTCCCATTCTGACCCAAACTCCCTATAAATCCTTATTCCAGCGATTCAGTGATTGACCTTAAGCCCAGAGGTATCTGTATGCTGCCTCCTAGACTCCCCACCTGAGTTGTCCTCCTTTCTTTTGTGAAAGCCTGTTCTTTTTGTCCTAGATCAGCCCAAGTTTTTTCTTTTGAATGTTTTATATCCCTGGATATGCCACTTTAGTTGACATAAAAAATAATGTAATAAAAAATAAAATTTACCATCTTAACCTTTTGTAAAGTGTAAATTCAGTAGTGTTAAGTCTCTTCACACTGCTGTTCAAACACATCTCTAGAACTTTTTTATCTTGAGAACTGAAACACTGTTCCCATTAAACACCAACTCCCTGTCTCAGCTTTAGCTGGCATTTTGTCAAGGACCATGCTGTGATGTTATAAAAGCCAAACTGTTTCAGTGAGCACCGCAGTGTTTCAGGTGAGTCCTTGGTAGGCTTAAGGGAGAAATGAGGCCAGTGAAGACAGTCACTGAACGTGGAGCATTCACAATTGTCCCTGAATGAATTTGCCTTGTCATTTGTTTCATCTCAGCTACCTAAAGAGATGACGAGTGGGACCTTCCAGTCAGCCACAGTTCCTCTGGAACAAGCCAAGAATATCATGACAACAGAAATGTAAAACTAGCCCTGGGGCTCCCTGTGACCCCCAGCTCAGGCTGAGCAGTCCCTGGTCAGGTGCTGTTTGATCATTGCACATGCTGATGTCAGCTTGCCCTGAGTTATCTGAGGGGTCCGAATGTTTACTTTCTCCCACATAAACAAACAAGCTGGTTCTTTCATCAAAATAAGATTGCTTTTATGATTGTCATATAATAAACACAACATAATCTTGTCACATAAATGAAAAAGTAGAAAATACAGACAAGTCAAAGGACATTTATAGAAACAATAAAAGGTACTAGACAGCATCTCACTGGTGACAAGAACTTAGTCTGTACTCCTTTCCTTCCACGTGTATGACTCTAGCTCCATACATACATGCAGATTGTGTGCATGTGAATGTAAGTTGCCAGGGCCTCATACATGCGAGGTAGATGCTCTACCACTGAAACAAACCCTCACCCTTAGGTGTATTTTTTTTTTTTTTGCTTTTTTAGGTCACACCCGCGATGCTCAGGGGTTACTCCTGGCTCTGCACTCAGGAATTACTCCTGGCGGTGCTCGGGGACCATATGGGGATGCCAGGAATCGAACCCGGCCGGCACAGGCTGGCTGCATGCAAGGCAAATGCCCTACCCGGGCTGGGCTATCGCTCCGGCCCCTTAGGTGTATTTTTTTAAAAAAACAAAAATGACCTTTTTTTTTTATAAGTAAAATGGACACATACTCTTTTTATCAGCTTAATATGATTTGAACATCTTTTGAACCTATTCTATTTCTGTGATGTAGTTTAAATGCAGCAAATATTGATCAAGGACCTATGCTAAGTCAGATGCCAATGTAGGTATCAAAAATAAAACAGTAAGGGTTTGACAAGTGTTATGTATTTGTCTTGCAATATGGCTAACTTAGTTCCATCCATAGCACCAAATATGATCCCCAAACTGAGTACAGGACCCAAAACTGAAAATAGCCCCTGAGCATGGCTGGGTATGGCCCACAACAATAGCAATAATAAAACAACAGTGAGTTTGCTGTGGGTATGATAGGGGGTTGGGAGGGGACCTTGAATATTGGAGAAAACCATTGACTTGGTGGGTATGGTGTTACAATATTGTATGCCTGACGCTTTATTATTTTTGTTTGTTTTTGTTTTGAGAGCATATCCAGTGGTGCTCAGGACTCATTCCTAGCTCCTATGATGCCCTACCCACTGTAGGCCCTCTGAAGCTTTAGTAGTTAACAGGAAGTAAACCATGATGCCTAAATAAAAGGTAATATTTGAATATAAAATCCTCAAAAAATTTTTTTTTGAAAAACATGGCAATGAACAAAAAATTGTTTAACGCTCACATCATGTATTGGAATGAGGGAGATGACTACAAAATAAATGAACAGATTAATTCTTTTTTGTTTTGACAGGAAAAGCAGAACCACACCTGGTTTTGCTCAGGGCTGACTTGGGGCTCTGTACTCCGGGATCACTCCTGGGAGGCTCGGGAGACCTTATGGGATGCCAGGGATCAGATTTGGGTCAGGGTGCAGGCATGTGCAAGGCAAGCTCCTTACCTGCTGTACTATCTCGCCAGTCCCTTATTTTTTTCTTTTTTGGGTCACACCCTGCAATGTGTAGGGGTTACTCCTGGCTCCTGCACTCAGGAATTACTCCTGGAGGTGCTCGGGGACCATATGGGATGGCGGTGATTGAACCTGGGTCTACCACAGGTCAGGCAAGTGCCCTACCCGCTGGACTATCACTCTGGCCCGCCAGTCCCTAAACAGACTAATCTAGGTACTAATAGTAGTCATTAAAAAACAGATGATATGGCTGGGAACTGCTTTTACTCTTTATTTTGGAGGTCCCTCCCAAGTACTGTGAGGGTGCTGTGGTCTACCAAAAAGAGTACAGGGTGGGGAAGGGGCCGGAGTGATAGCCCAGCGGATAGGGCATTTGCCTTGCATGTGGCAGGCCCATGCCAGACGGAGTTCAATCCCCGGCACCCCATATGGTCCCCCGAGCACCACCAGGAGTGATTCCTGAGTGCAGAGCCAGGAGAAACCCCTTGACGGGTGTGACCCAAAAAAGCAAAAAAAAAAAATATTACAGTGTGACCCTGTGGAACTGGAACCTACCTCCCAGGCTACATGCAGTGATACTCAGGAACTTGCTGGTGCTGGTGTCTTAGGTTTAGGGATACTGGCCATGTATCCTGACATCTATTCCATTTCCCACTTAGGTACCCCTCTCTATTGATGGTCCCCACTCAGGTACCCTCTCTCTTGAGGAAGGAAACTTTGAATGGAGAAATAACAAGATTATATAGTGATCATGTAGGCATGGGGGGAAGTATATTTTATAAAGAGAAAATAGTGGATTCAAGGTCCAAAGTTTGGGAATAAATGGGTCATGTCAGATGAACCATGTTAGACAAACTGATGTGGTAGAAGCAGAGTGAGGAAGGGGGTGGTTATATGTTATGTCAGAGGGGAAATATCAATGTGACTTATTATTGTTGCTCAATGTGACTTGCTGTTGTTGCTGTCACTGCTTTGCTTTGGGGTCTCACCCAGAGGTACACAGAAGTAACTCCTGCTCTGTGATCAGGGCTTGCTCCTGGAGCCGTCTACATGGGAAGCATGTGCTCATCCCATTGAGCTCTCTTGTGACTTTTGTCAGACCCTGTAGACCATGGTTGAGGCTTTAGGTTTTGTTCTAAGATCAATAAGGAGCTGCTGAAGAAAAGTTGCATGATTTGATTTGTTTTAGGAAAATTGTTCTCCTTAAAAGGTAATTTCCCTTATTAACAGATTATGAGATGAAAGGGCCAGGGATCTGGGTCTGTGGAAAAGCACATGCCTTGCATGTATGAGGACCTGGGTTCAATTCCCACAGAGCAAGAGAGGGAAGTCACAAGTAACATTCTACACAATCATCTCATGATATCAAAGAAAACATTTAATAAAAATATCAACATCCAGGGGCCAGAGCAATAGCCCAGAGGGTAGGGCGTTTGCCTTGCACACAGCTGGCCCATGCCAGCCCGGTTTGATCCCCGGCATCCCATATGGTCCCCCGAGCACCGCCAGGAGTAATTCCTGAGTGCAGAGCCAGGAGAAATCCCGGTATGAGCATAAAGCTGGGTGTGTACATAAATATGCATATATATATATATCTCAACATCCAATAGAAGAAAATCTCCATCAAACAAGTGATCTAATGTGTTCACCAAATAGATTGCAAGAAGGAAAACAATGAGACTCAAAAGATAAATGAGATACAACAGAGTGATAGTACAATGAGTAGGTCACTAACCTTGCATGCAGCCAGCCCAGGTTTGATCCCTGGCACCCCATATTGTCCCCTAAGCTCTGCCAGGAGTGATCCCTGAGCAGAGAGTCAGTCCTGAGCACTGCTGGGTGTGACCTAAAATCTTTTTTTAAAATAGATGAAAATTTTAGGTAAATACTTATTTTTAAAAATGGAAATAAACCTGAATGTAAAGGTGCATATGCTATTATCTAAACTGTATAAAAGTCTGGAAAAGGTAAAATTATGAAAAGAGTAAAAAGATCAGTGGTTACCAGGGATTGGGGGAAGGGAGATATGAACAGACAGAACAAAGGATATTTAGGGCAGGGAAGTGATACCATAATGATGGATACATGTCATTTTACATTGGTCCAAACTCATAAAAATGTCCAGCACCAAGAGTGAACTGTAATAGAAACTGGAGGGGGATGGGAGAGGATTCTGGGGTTGAATTTAAGGCCTCACATATGCAAGTCAGGCATTCTGTCCATGAACTGCATCCCTGGCCTAAAGTGGGTTTCCGATGATGATGTGCCACATAGGGTCATTAGCTATAAAAATTGTTTCACTGTGGTGGAAAATGAGGAGAATGGAAGCCTACACATGAGTGGGGATAGTGGCTTAGGGGATATATTACTCCCTTCCCTTAATTTTGTTGTGAACCTGAAACCCTAAAAAAGTGAAGTCTCGGGGGTCAAAGCCATAGTACAACAGGTAGGGAATGCTTGTCCTGTAGCCGACAATATAAAGCAAAGCAGCTATACATTGTGTTGTTTTTGCTTTTAAAAAGGAGAACAGGGACTGGAAAGATAATACAGACTTTAGAGCATTTGATTTGCACACAGCCAACCTATCCACTGAGCACACAGCTGGGAGTAGCTGCTAAGAACCTTTGGGTGTGATCCAAACTGCACCCCAAAATATTAGGAATTGAAAGGGAATTTAGCCAGTAAACGTGTTAAAAATAATATATAAAAATAATTTGCATTTTCTACACAAACATCAATATGAAATACAGAAGACGCATTAATAATACTATCAGAGGGGCCAGAGTGATAGCACAGCAGGTAGGGTGTTTGCCTTGCACTTGGCCGATCTGGGTTCGGGCTCTGGCATCCCATGTGATCCCACAAACACCTCCAGGAGTAATTCCTGAGCAAAGAGCCAGGAGTAACCCCTGAGCATGGCCGGGTGTGACCCAAAAAAAAAAAATAATAATAATACTATCAGAGTACAGCTAGTAGGACGCTTGCCTTGCATATGTCCAATCCAATATCAACTTCCCACATCCCATATGGGTCCTAGAGCACTACCAGGAGTAATTCCTGAGTGCAGGAGTAGGGAGTATCACAAAAGCCCCTGAACATGATCAGGTATGACTCCAAAACAAAACAAAAAAAAAGAATAAATAAAAAATACTATTGGAGTGTAAAATAAGAGGGAGAGAGATGCAGAGACAGAGAGAGAGACAGCAAGATAAAGAGTGGAAACGGGGCTGTCTGCTATTAAGGCAGCATGGGGGGTGGGCGGGAGGGGGGTGGGGTACATTGGTGGTGGAAATGGGGCACTGGTGGAGGGATGGGTGCTGGTATACTGTATTGCCAAGAACCAATTATGAACACCTTTGTAATTGTATGTTTCACGGTGGTATAATAAAAAATTTAAAAAATACTATTGGAGAAAATGAAATAATAATCTAACAGAAAGGTTCAGAAGAGTGTCTTCTACAGAAAGGTACAATTTCTTTGAGAGAGACTGAAAGGAGATTCAAGTAAACAGAGGAAAAGGCTTTCAGTATAATAGAAAACTTAATGTTATTTGACATAAGCTTCAGTTAAAACCCTGGCAGGGCTTTTCCTATTACTTGATAGGTTCTGAAACACCGAAAAAGAAGGGAAAAATTGCCCAACCAGATAGCAGAGCCTGTTATAAAATTACAGCAATTGATACAGTGTGGTATTGGCTCAAGAATCAATAGGTTGATCAATAAAGTAGATTAGACATTCAATAGTAGACTCATATAGATATGGAGCTTGGCATATGACAGAGTATGATGTCAAATTTGTGGGGAAATAAAATTATATAAAAAGTGGAAATAGAAAAATATTCATATGTTAAAAGGTGAAATTGGATGCTTTCCTGACATTACATACAAACCATTAACTCCAAATGGTTTAAGGACAATATTAAAGGGGAAACATCACAACTTCAGAGCTCTAGTGGGAAATAGAGGTCATTATCTTTTAGAATTTGAGTAGGAAAATGCTTTTAAACCAGACATAAGAATGTTGACTAGGAAAGAAAAATAAATAAATTTCATCATCTTAACATTAAGAATTTTTATATAACCAAAACTCAGACTCACAGACATGGGGACTCACAGACATGGGGCAGAGCTGCTACTGGCTCTCCCTGTGCCCAGCCGCTCACGAGACGCCCCGGGAGGGATGGTGGGTTCTAGCCCTGGCCCGCCACCCCAGCAGAGCCTCGCAACAATCAGATGAACCCCAACTCCATGAGGGCCTCCATTTTCCACATCCAGACTTCCCCCCCGTCAGAACTCCATCCAGCAGACCAGCCTATTACATCCCGGCTCATTGAGATCCACCCTGCAGCAGTCTTTTTTTTAAATCTGGCCCAGCAGACCAGCCTATCACAGCCCGGCTCATCAAGATCCGCCCTGCAGCAGTCTTTTTAAAATCCAGCCCACGTATGCTGATCCAGAGACTCACAGACTTGGGGCAGAGCTGCTACTGGCTCTCCCCTGTGCCCAGCCACTCATGAGGCGCCTGGGAGGGATGGCGGGTTCTAGCCCTGGCCCGCCACCCCAGCAGAGCCTCACAACAATCAGACAAACCCCCACTCCACGAGGGCCTCCATTTTCCACATTCGGACTTCCCCCTCATCAGAACTCCACCCAGCAGACCAGCCTATCACAACCCGGCTCATCGAGATCCACCTGGCCGCGTGGTTCCTCGATAAATTCTGGATTTAGAGATGACTACAAGAGTATGCTACCCGCACGGCAGAGCCTGGCAAGCTACCCGTGTCGTATTTGATATGCCAAATACCAGTAACAATTATAAACCTCACTCCCATGACCTGATGGAATGGTTTGAGGCTCTTTATGTTCCTGGAGCAAGCAGATGCCCTTGGGCTCTACTAGCATGAGACAGGATATATGGAGATATTACTGGTGCCCGCTCGAGCCAATCGATGATGAATGGGAAGATAGTGATAGTGATATAACCAAAAACACCTTCAAGAAAGTGGGATGATGGATATGGATAAATAGTGCAGGACTTTAGGTCTTGGCCTTGCATGCAACTGCCTTGTACGGGCTGACCCAGTTCAATCCCTGGCATCCCATAGAGTCCCTAGAACCAAGTCCACCAGGAGTGACTCCTAAGTGCTGAGCCAGAAGTAATCCCTAAGCACAGCCAGCTATGCCATCCCCACCAAGACATAAATAAAAACAAACCTAGTTAACAGAAAGTGAGATGATAGGGTTGAGAGAAAGCACAGGGTGAAGGCATTTGCCTCAAACATAGCTGGCCCTGGTCGGGTGTGGCCCCAAATCAAAACAAACAAAAATAAATGTGAGATGACTATTTAGACAGGGAAAAGAAAGATCTTTGAACATCTGTAGAGAATAATGAATTATGAATATTATATATATAAATATATATAATTATTTG
>JAJIBD010007117.1:0-66615 GCA_021461705.1 Cryptotis parvus | reverse complement strand
TTTGAAGAACATCATGGTATCTTTATAGGGACCTCATTGAATCTGTATAAAGCTCTTGGGATTATTACTATTTTGATAATGTTAATCCTTCCAATCCATGAGCAGGGAATGTGTCTCCATTTCCTCAGGTCTTCTTTTATTTCCTGAAGTAACATTTTGTAGTTTTCTTTGTAGAGATCCTTTACATTCTTTGTCAAACTGATTCCTAGGTATTTGATTTTCTGTGGCGCAATTGTGAATGGGATAGTTTCTTTAATGTCCCTTTCTTCTCTTTCGCTGTTTGCATATAGGAAGGCCATTGACTTTTGGGTATTGATTTTGTACCCTGCCACTCTACTATAGACACGTATTATTTCTAGGAGCCTCTTGGTAGAGAGTTTCGGGTTTTCCAGGTATAATATCACGTCATCTGCAAATAGTGAAACTTGGCTTCATCCCTTCCTATCCGGATGCCCTTAATGTCTTTCTCTTCCGATTGCTATGGCAGGTACTTCCAGTACTATATTGAATAGAACTGGTGAGAGTGGGCAGTCTTGTCTTGTCCCTGATCATAAGGGAAGGATCTCTGTTTTTGCTCATTGAGAATGATGCTTGCTGTGGGGCTTGTAGTAGCTGGCTTGGATTATCTTGAGGAAGCTTCCTTCAATTCCCATTTTTTGGAGGGTTTTAATCATGGATGGGTCCTAGATCTTGTAAAATGCCTTCTTTGCATCTATTGATATGGTAGATATGGCAACAAGCCAGACGACACCCCACTCCATGAGGGCCTCCATTTTCCACATCCGGACTTCTCTCTCTCGCCAGACCTCCACCCAGCAGACCAGCCTATCAGCGCCCGGCTCATCGACTTCCACCCTGCAGCAGTCTTTCTTAAATCCGGCTCAGGTATGCCGGTCCAGAGACTCGCAGACATGGGGCAGAGCTGCTACTGGCTCCCTCCCTGTGACCAGCCGCTCATGAGGCGCCCGGGAGGGATGGTGGGTTCTAGCCCTGGCCCACCATCCCAGCAGAGCCTCGCAACAAGCCAGAGCGACACCCCACTCCATGAGGGCCTCCATTTTCCACATCCGACTTCTCTCTCGTCAGACCTCCACCCAGCAGACCAGCCTATCAGCGCCCGGCTCGTGCAGCAGCTTGTGGCCGCGCAGTTCATCAATAAATGCTGGACTTAGAGATGCCTTACAAGAGTATGCTACCTGCACGGCAGAGCCTGGCAAGCTACCCGTGTTGTATTTGATATATATGCCAAATACCAGTAACAATTATAGACCTCATTCCGAATGGATTGAGGCTCTTTATGTTCCTGGAGCAAGCAGATGCCTTGGGCTCTACTAGCATGAGGCAGGACATATGGAGATGTTACTGGGGCCCGCTCAAGCAAATCGATGATGAACGGGAAGACAGTGATACAGTGATACAGTGATATGATCATATGGTTTTTATTTTTCTTTTCGTTGATATGATGTATTATGTTGATTGACTTGTGGATGTTGAACCATCCTTGC
Organism: Cryptotis parvus; assembly: GCA_021461705.1. Taxonomy (NCBI): domain Eukaryota; kingdom Metazoa; phylum Chordata; class Mammalia; order Eulipotyphla; family Soricidae; genus Cryptotis; species Cryptotis parvus. The sequence continues at coordinate 65,110 of JAJIBD010007117.1, read as the reverse complement.
ATTCCCGGGATGAATCCCACTTGGTCATGGTGTATAATCTTTTTGATGACTTTTTGGATTCTATTTGCTAGTATTTTGTTGAAGATCTTAGCATCTGTATTCATCAGGGAGATTGGTCTGTAGTTTTCCTTTTTTGTGACACCTCTGTCTGCTTTGGGTATTAGGGTGATATGTGCCTCGTAAAAGCTATTTGGGAGTGTTTCTGTTTCTTCAATTTGCTGGAAGAGCTTAAAGAGAATTGGGAGTATGTCCTATTTAAAGGTTTTGTAGAATTCACTGGCGAATCCATCTGGACCTGGGCTTTTGTGTTTGGGGAGACTTTTGATTACCGATTCTATCTCCTCAATGGAGATAGGTTTGTTGAGGTATTCCAAATCTTATTGTTGCAGACTTGGGAGGCTATAGGAATTAAGGAATTTCTTCTAGGTCCATTTCTTCTAGGTTCTCTTGTTTTCGTGGCATACAGGCTCTCATAGTAATCTCTGATGATCTTTTGAATTTCTGTGGTTTCTGTTGTGATGTCCCGTTTTCATTTTTTGATTCTATTTATTTGGGTTCTCTCTTTTCCTTTTCTTACAAGTCTTGCAAGTGGTTTGTCAATCTTGTTTATTTTTTCAAAGAACCAGCTTTTTTTTCTTGGCTTTTTAAAACATTTTATTATACCACCGTGAGATATACAATTACAACGCTTGTTCACGCTTGGAGGTTTTGGTCACACAGTGTTCTAGCACCCTTCCCTCAACCAGTGCCCATCACCCACCACCCATGTCCCCAATTCCCTACCCCTCCCACATCCTGCCTAAATGGCAGGTTCTTTATCTCCTTTCTCTCTCTCCCTTTCTCTCTCCCCCCTTCTCCTACACATTGTGGGTTGCACTACGTACACTTAGAAGCCATCATTTGCATTTTTTGGTCTGTATTTAATGCTCAGTTCTATGTTGGTATCAGACCTTTTGACATTTATTCACACATGTTCCCTTCTCTATCTTACCTAAACTCTGACTCCCACGCGCTTGTGGCAATTACCACCTTTGGTAAGATCACCTGGTATATTTATGTCATGCAAATAAATGCAGTCATTCCATGTCCTCTCTTTCCTTCTAATTTCATTCACCATGATTCTTTCCATGTCCATCCATTTATAGGCAAATTTCATAACTTCATTTTCCCTGACAGCTGCATGGTATTCCATTGTGTAGATGTACCACAGTTTCTTTATCCAGTCATCAGTTCTCGGGCATACTAGTTGTTTCCAGGAAGAACCAGCTTTTGGTTTCGTTGATCTTCTGGATTGTTTTTTGAGGTTCCATCTCATTGATTTCTGCTCTAAGTTTTATTATTTCTTTCTTTCTGCTTGGATTGGGATCCTTTTGTTCATCACTCTCTAAAATCTTAAGTTGTGAAGTCAGACTGTTTTGTGATGGCCTTTTCTTCTTTTCTGATGAATGCTTGAAGAGCTATGAACTTGCCTCTTAACCCTGCTTTTGCTGTATCCCACAAGTTCTCGTAATTCGTGTCTTTAGTCTCATTTGTTTCCAGGAATCTTTGGATTTCCTCTTTGGTTTCTTTTTATGACTTGCTGATTGTTCAGCAGTGAGCTGTTTAGTTTCCAGGTACTTGGAATTGGTCTCTGTTTTTGTGTACAATTAACTTCTATTTTCAGTGCATCAACGTCTGAAAAAATAGTTGGCACAATTTCTATCTTCTTGATTTTATGGAGGTATGATTTATGGCTCAGCATGTGATCTATTTTGGAGTATGTCCCATGTGCACTGGAGAAGAAAGTTTATTCAGCTCTCTGGGGATGAAATGCCCTGTATATGTCTACCAGCCCTCTTTCTTCCATCTCTTCTTTTTAGGGCCAGTATTTCCTTGGTAACTTTCAATCTTATTGATCTATCCTTGGTAACTTTCAATCTATCAGGGTTGATAAAGCAGTGTTGAAGTCTCCAACTACAATTGTGTTGCTGTCAATGTCTTCTTTGAAGTCTACTAGTAGTTGTTTTAGGTATTTTGCTCACCCCTCATTGGGTGCATACATATATATATATATTTTTTTTTAACATTTTATTATATCACCATGAGATATACAATTACAATGCTGTTCACGCTTGGGGGTTTTGGTCACACAGTGTTCCAGCACCCCGCCCTCCACCAGTGCCCCCCAGCCACCACCCATGTCCCCAACCCCTCCCCTCCCACATCCTGCCTAAATGGCAGGTTCTTTATCTCCCTCTCCTCTCCCTCTCTCTCTCTCCTCCTTCTCCCACACATTTGTACACTTCTAAGTGCACTACGCACACATAGAAGCCATCATTTGCATTTTTTGTCTGTGTTTAATGCTCAGTTCTATGTTAGCAGGGTGCATGTATATTTAATAGCGTGATTTTTTCCTGATATATGCATCCCTTGACTATTAAGAAGTGACCTTCACTGTCCCCTTCTGACCTTCTTCAGCCTGAAGTCTATGTTGTCGGATACCTGTATGGCTACCCCAGCCCATTTGGATGGGTTGTTTGAGTGACGGATTGTTTTCTAGCCTTTTATTTTGAGCCTGTCTTTTGTCCGATTGTTCAGGTGTGTTTCTTGAAGGCAGCAGAATGTCGGATTCAATTTTTTTGATCCATTTTGCCACTCTGTGTCTCTTAAATGGTGCATTTAGACCATTGACATTGAGAGAGATTATTGTCATGGGATTTTGTGCCATCTTTCTGAATAGGTTGGTTGTTCTTTTGGGTTATGTCTTGTCTTATAGTAGATCTTTCAGTCCTTCTTTTTTTTTCCTTTTTAAATTTTTTTTATTATATCACCATGAGATATGCAATTCCAAAAATGTTCTTATTTGGGTTTCAGTCAGAGTTCCAGCACCCATCCCTCCACCAGTGACCATTTCCCACCACCATTGTCGCCTAATTCTCTACTTCTTTCCCCCTCCCCAAGCCTACCTTATAGAAGGCACTTTGCCTCCTCTATCTCTCTCTCTCTTTCTCTTTCTCTTCCTCCCTCCCTCCTCCTTTCCTCTTCTCTCTCCCTTCTCTTACACATTGTGTCTTGCAATACATATATTTAGAGGTTATCCTGTTCATCGCTTATTTTGACAATGCTATATGTTATCTAACTTTTTTACTCATTTACCACAATTTCCATATTCGTGACTAATCCTGATTTAATTTTATGTGACTAATGAATTTAAATTTGCTATAACATAAAGAGCTTTATTTTTCTTAATTTTTATGCCTACATATGTTTAATCTTTTCTCTTCTGTTGCTTTTCTCTGATTAATTTAAGATTTTTTTTTTGCTTTTTTATTTTTTTTTTTTTAAAGTATTTTATTATACCACCGTGAGATATACAAATAAAAAAGATATACAATTAAAAAGTTCATGTTTGGGTTTTGGTCATACAGTGTTTCAGCACCCGTCCCTCCACCAGTGCCCATCTCCCACCACCAACATCCCCGGTTCCCTCCCCCTTCCCCCAGCCCTGCTCCATGGCAGGTTCTTTATTTTTTTCCCTTTCTCTCTATTTCTCTTTTCCTTCCCTTCCAGACTATGGATTACAGAACATACATTAAAAGGTTGTCATGTGTATCCTTTTGCCTCTATTTAATGCTCAGTTCTAGGTTGGCATTAGTACCCTCGACTATTATTAGCACCCTGTTCCATTTTCTGTCTTACCTAAACTCTGACTCCCACACGTTTGTGATAATTTCCACCTTTGACAAGACCTCCAGATATATGTTTCACTTGAACTTGGATATTGGTATCATAATGTGTACATATATATTTATGCCATGCAAATAAATGCAGTCATTCTGTATCTGTCTCTCTCCTTCTGGCTAATTTCGCTCAACATAATCTTCTCCATGTCCATCCATTTATAGGCAAATTTTATAACTTCATTTTTCCTAACAGCTGCATAGTATTCCATTGTGTAGATGTACCAAAGCTTCTTTATCCAGTCATCGATTTTCGGGCACTCTGGTTGCTTCCAGATTCTGGCTATTGTGAATAATGCTGCTATGAACATAAAAGTAGGGATGGTGTTTCCGCTGCGTATTTTTGGTTTCCCAGAGTAGATTCCCAGGAGTGGTATGGCTGGGTCAAATGGGAGTTCAATTTCTAGTCTTTGGAGGAAAGTCCATATTGTTTTCCAGAAAGGCTGTACCAGTCGGCATTCCCAACTAACAATGGATGAGTGTCCCCTTTCCCCACATCCACGCCAGCACTTGTTGTTCTTGCTCTTCTGAATATGTGCCAGTCTCTGTGGTGTAAAGTGGTATCTCATTGTTGTTTTGATTTGCATCTCTTTGATGATTAGTGATGATGAGCATTTTTTCATATGTTTTTTTGCCATTCGAATTTCTTCCTTGCTGAAGTTTCTGTTCATTTCTTCTCCCCATTTTTTGATGGGGTTGTTTGTTTTCTTCTTGTAAAGTTCTACCAGTGCCTGATATATCCTGGATATTAACCCCTTATCAGATGGGTATTGGGTGAATATTCTTTCCCATTCTGTGGACTGCTTTTGTATCTTAGTCACTGTTTCTTTTGAGGTGCAGAAGCTTTTTAGTTTCATGTAGTCCCATATGTTTATCTTTTCTTCTAGTTGCTTTGTTAGTGATGTTTCATCTTTGAAGATGCCTTTAGCTTCAATGTCATGGAGGGTTTTTCCTATATTTTCTTCAAAGTACTTTTATGGATTCAAGTCTGATATTGAGATCTTTAATCCATTTTGATCTGATTTTTGTGCATGGTGTTAGACACAGGTCCAAATTCATTTTTTACATGTCGCTGCCCAGTTTTCCCAACACCACTTGTTGAAGAGGCTTTCCCTTACTCCATTTTAGACTTATTGCACCTTTATCAAAGATTAAATGATCATGTGTTTGAGGTTGGTTGTCAGGATACTCAATTCTATTCCATAGGTCCACAGGTCTGTTTTTATTCCAATACCATGCTGTTTTAATTACTATTGCCTTGTAGTACAGTTTGAAGTTGGGAAAGGTGATGCCTCCCATATTCTTTTTCCCGAGGATTGCTTTAGCTATCCTTGGGGGTTTATTGTTCCATACAAATTTCAGGAGCGTTTGGTCAATTTCTTTGAAGAATGTCATCGGTATCCTCATAGGGACTGCATTGAATCTGTACAGAGCTCTAGGGAGTATTACCATTTTGACAATGTTGATTCTCCCCATCCATGAACAGGGAATGTGTTTCCATTTCCTTGTGTCCTCTTTTATCTCTTGGAGCAGTGTCTTGTAGTTTTCTTTGTACAGGTCCTTTACATACTTGGGTAAGTTGATTCCTAGGTATTTGATTTTCTGTGGCACAATTGTGAATGGAACAGTTTCCTTAACATCCCTTTCTTCTCTTTCGTTATTTGTATATAGGAAAGCCACTGTCAGTCCTTCTTTTAAGGTTGGTTTTGATTTCACAAAGTTCCTAAGCTGTTGTTTATCCAAGAAGTTGTATATCTGTCCTTGAAATCTTAGTGAGAGTTTTGCTGGATAAAGAGTTCTTGCTGAGGCATTGATTTCATTAATTTTTTTTACTATATCCCACCACTGCCTTCGGGCGTGAAGGGTGTCTTCTGAGAAGTCTGCTGAAAGTCGAATGGATACTCCTTTGTATACAATTTCCTTCTTTGATCTTGCTGCCTGAAAAATTATGTCTCTGTTGGGGCCGGAGCGATAGCCCAGCGGGGTAGGGTGTTTGCCTTGCACGCGTGCCAGCCTGTGCCTGCCAGGGTTCGATCCTCGGTATCCCATATGGTCCCCCGAGCACCGCCAGGAGTAATTCCTGAGTGCAGAGCCAGGAGTAACCCCTGTGCATCGCCGGGTGTGACCCAAAAAAGCAAAAAAAAAAAAAAAAACGAATTATGTCTCTGTCAATGGCATCCATTACTTTGACTAGGATGTGTCTTGGGGTCTTTCTATTGGGGTCTCTTCTTGCTGGTACATGTCAGGCTTTTGGATCTGGATGCCTTCATCCTTTAACTCGGGGAACTTTTCAGCCAGGATTTTTTTATTTTATTTTTTTTTATTTTTAAAATTGGTTATTTTCACAATTACCAAGATATACAATTAAAAAGTTCATATTTGGGTTGTGGTCATACAGTGTTCCAGCACCCATTCCTCCACCAGTGCCCATCTCCCACCACCAAAGTCCCTGGTTCCCTCCCCCTCACCCAGCCCTCCTCCATGGCATTTCTTTATTTCTTTCCCTTTCTCTCTCTTTCTCTTTCCTTTCCCTTCCAGACTATGGATTACAGAACATACATTAAAGGATTGTCATGTGTATCTTTTTGCCTCTATTTAATGCTCAGTTCTAGGTTGGCATTAGTACCCTCGACTATTATTAGCACCCTGTTCCATTTTCTGTCTTACCTAACCTCTGACTCCCCCACGTTTGTGATAATTTCCACCTTTGACAAGACCTCCTGATATGTTTTTACTTGACCTTGGATATTGGTATCATAATATGTACATATATATTTATGTCATGCAAATAAATGCAGTCATTCTGTATCTGACTCTCTCCTTCTGGCTAATTTTGCTCAACATAATCTTCTCCATGTCCATCCATTTATAGGCAAATTTTATAACTTCATTTTTCCTAACAATTGCATAGTATTCCATTGTGTAGATGTACCAAAGTGTCTTTATCTAGTCATCGATTTTCGGGTACTCTGGTTGCTTCCAGGTTCTGGCTATTGTGAATAATGCTACTATGAACATAAAAGTAGGGATAGTGTTTCCGCTGCGTATTTTTGATTTCCCAGAGTAGATTCCCAGGAGTGGTATGGCTGGGTCAAATGGGAGTTCAATTTCTAGTCTTCAGAAAAAATGTCAGCCAGGATGTTTTTAACTGTTTTAATTTCCTTGGGGTTACTTTCCTGCCCCTCAGGGACTCCGATGATACTTATGTTGTTCTGCCTGGCTTCATCCCATTGTTCTCTGTTTCGTTGCTGATCCATTTTCTAGTCTTTTTCCATCTTATGTAGTTCTCTGAGTGCTTTCTGCAGCTCATCTTCAGTCTCACTGATTCTCTTTTCGGCTGCTGTCATCCTACTGTTGAGAGCCCCTATTGTGTTTTTTATTTCATCTACTGAGTTTTTAAGCGATGATATTTCTATTTGCATGGTTCTCATTTCTGCTCTCATTTCCTCCCATAATTTATTGACTGCCCTTTCAACGGCTTTGTTTATGTTCTCCTGTATTTTATTGGACATCTGGTCCATTTTTTCGTTGAGCTCCTTAAACATCCTACCAATTTCATCTCTAATTTCATTTTCAGAGAGATCATACACATCTGCATTCTTTTTGAGTCTTCAGTGTCGATTCCTTCATCTGTTCTTCGAACTGGTGATCTTCATTGTTTCCCATGATGTAGCGGTGTTCAGGGATAGATTCCTCTTGTGTACTGTTTCTTTTTTCTTGAGGGTATTACCTTCCCTTGGTGTTGAATTTCCTAGTTTTTGTATTAATAAGCTGCCACCAGCCGCACACCCCAGGGAGAATACCTGAGGCGGAGACAGGCCGGTATGAGAGTTCAAAATGTCCGTTTACTCCCGCTTCTGCTCGGACTTCTGGGGGTTGTAATTCCACCTTATGCCAAGGCCTGGGGCTCTACCACGACTCCAGGCGCCCACCCAGCCAGCCGCACACCCGAGGGACAATACCTGAGGCAGAGACAGGCCGGTTTTAGAGTTCAAAATATCTGGGTTGGCCTCCTTTGTTGGTATTTTTCTAATATTTTGAGCTCTGAAGTTAGGTTAATTATGTAGACCCTTTTTCCCCCTTATGAATGCTTGCAGAGCTATGAACGTTCCTCTTAACACTGCTTTTGCTGTGTCCCGTGAGTTCTGATAGTTTGTGTCTTCATTTTCATTTGTTTCCAGGAATCTTTGGATTTCCTATTTGATTTCTTCTATAACCTATTTGTTGTTTAGCAGTGAGCTGTTCCAGGTTTTTGGTTTTACTGCCTCTTTTTATGTATGGTTACCTTCCATTTTCAGTGCAACATGGTCTGAAAAGATAGTGGACACAATTTCTATCTTTTTTATTTTATTGAGGTATGCTTTGAGGCTCAGCCTGTGGTCTATCTTGGACAATGTTCAATGTGCACTAGAGAAAAATGTATATTCAACATTTTTGGGATGAAAAGCCCATATATATCAACCAGCTCTCTTCCATTTTTTCCTTCAGGGCCAGTTTTCCTTGGTGAGTTTCAGTCTTGCCAATCTATCCATAGTTGTTAAGGCAGTGTTGAAGTCTCCAGCTATTATTGTGCTACTGTTAATGTCTTCTTTGAGGTATACTAACATTTGTTTTAAGTATTTTGCTGGCCTCTCCTTGGGTGTATGTATGTTTAGTATTGTAATTTCTTCCTGATATACATACCCCTTAGTTAATAAGAAATGACCTTAATTTTCCCTTCTAACCTTTTTCAGCCCGGTCTATATTATTTGTTACTAGTATGGCCACACTGGCCTTTTTGGAGGAGTTGTTTGCATGGAGAATTGTCTTCTAGCCTTTGATTTTGAGTCTTGTTTGGTCTGATTATTCAGATGTTTCTTGTAGGCAGCAGAATGTTGAATTAATCTTTTTAATCCATTTTGCCACTCTGTGTCTCTGATGGTGCATTTAGACCATTGACATTGAGAGAGATTATTGTGATGGGATTTTGTGCCATCTTTCTGTTTAAACTTGCTGTGCTTTTTGGTTTTGTCTGTTTTACAGTACAGCCTTCAGTCTTTCTTTTAAAGTTGGTTTTGAGTCTATGAAGTTCCTGAGTTGTTGCTCATACATGAAGTTGTGTATTTTTCCTTCATATCTGAATGTGAGTCTAACCAGATAAAGAATTCTTGGTGAGGCCCGCAGTTCATTGAGTCTTTGCACAATATCCCACTCTTGTTTTCAGGTTTTTAGTGTTTCATCTGTAAAGTCTGCTGTAAATCTTAGGGATTCTCCTTTGTGATTTCATTCTTTGATCTTGCTGCTTTCAGTATTCTATGTCTATCTATAGTTTTTGTCTATCTAATCAGGATGTATCTTAGGGTATTCTTATTGGGGTTTCTTTTAGCTGGTACCCTATGGGCCTCCTGAGTCTAGGAAGAAGCTGTCTTTAGTTCCGGGAACTTCTCAGCAAGGATGGCTTTGACCATTTCTTCTTCATCAGGGTTTTTTTTTCTTGCCCTTCTGGGACCCTGACAATCCATATGTTATTCTGTTTGGCTTCATTCTGACTATCTTTTGTTGACCGTTCATTAATTGTGAGTATTTTTTTTCCTTTTTCTGCTGTTGTGTAGAGAATCTTTGGACCTTGTCTTGGAGATCACTATTCTTTCTTCAGCAGTTATTACTCTGCTATTGAGGCCTTTCGGTGTGTTTTTCATTTCACTTACCACATTTTTTAAATATCTGTCATTTCTGTTTGTATTTTGGTCTGCATTTTCCTCATTTATTCTCTCATGTCCTCTTGTATTTTATTGATTTTGTATTTATTTGCTTCTTTGAGTTCATTATGCATCCTTAACAGTTCCTTTTGAAAATCCTTATCAGAGAGGCTATATAGCTCATCATTATTGCTTGGCTCATCTGGCCTAGTGACTTTTCAAACTGAGCTTGATGGAATTCTAAATTGCTTTACCATTACAGCTATTGTAGGTTGCAAATGTGTATTATTGGGTGGCTAAATAGTATAGTTAGTAAGTGTCTGGGTTGTTTTAAGAGTTTGGGTGGGTGGCTAAGAGTAAAGGGATGAGTGCGGATTGTTACCTCATATAGGATAAACAGTAAGTAGTTTGTGAAGTTTTGAGTTTTGGGATGTGGATGGGTGGTTCCGTGGCTGTGCAGGGGTCACACACAAATGGTGGGGGATGGGGGGGTGGAGGCATCTGTCTGAGCTGGGAGGAAGAGGTCCAGCAGGTCCGGGGATCAGTGTGCCTCAGACACATTGGTGAAAGTTGGTGAAAGTTCCTGGCCTTCTAGAAACTTTTTAAGGAAATCTGAGTGACTGAGTTTTACCAGGCATTCTAGGAGGATCAGAATGAATGAGAATACGAGGAGTCTCCTTACACTGAGAAAAGCAGCCATGCAATTTGCGCAGGTGTAGGGATGGGAGAGATTCTGGTAGGAGTGTTCTGGTCAATCCTGACCTGGATGATGATGATGATTTTATGATATTTTGATTGTTAAGTCTGGCGTGGGTGGGTTTCTCTCTTCCGGGGCAGGCTGGAGGCGGAGGAAGGGCAGGGCCCAAAACTTCAGTCGAGCGGCGTGGTCTCCCCGCCCATGAGAGCAAACCCTTGGAGCAATGTTGGACTTGGCCAGAGGCAGTCCAACACTGCTCCAAGGGTTTGCTCTCCTGGGTGGGGGGAGAGACCACACTGGCCAGACTCGAGTGCAGTTTTGGGCCCTGCCCTTTCCTCCACCTCCATGCCAGTTGTCCCGGAAGAGAGAGACTCCACCCCATACTAGACCCACAGGTCCCTGGCGCAGGGCCACAAAGCGGCCGGGCAATATTCTTATAGAAAGCTGATTTTAAGATAAGGTCCTTCCCAAGATCTTTCACATTTATACATTGTATACAGTTCTAGACAGGTTCTAACTGATACCAGTAAGCCTAGCAAGAAGCCAGAACAAGCCACACATCATGCAGTTAGTCATTCTCAACATCCAGACTCCATAGTTCCTCAGAGCTCCATCCAAGAGAAACCTGATCTTCCCCTTTAAGTTTCATCATTAAATGCTTTAGATAAGAGCCTTCTACTGAGACGATACCACCTACATGGCAAAGCCTGGCAAGCTACCAGTGTTTTATTTACTTGTTATGCCAATAACTAGTAACAATTATGGACCTCATCCATGACCTGAAGAATGGTTTTGGGCTCCTCCTGTCCCTGGAGCAAGCAGATGCCCTTGGGTTACACTTGCTTGTGACAGGACTAATGGAGATGTTACTAGTGCACACTCGAGCAAATCAATGAACAATGGGAAGACAGTGATAGTGATTGATTGTCAATTTTTTTTTTGCCTGTCTGGTGATTTTCAAAACTCACTCTGTGCTGAGGGATTACTCTTGCAAGTACTCAGGGATCCATAATGCAGTGCTGGGGATTGAGCCTAGGTTGGTCCCATGCAAAACAAACACCTTACCCATCATACTATATCTCCAGCCCATGACCTGAATCTTTTTCTCCCTAGATTTTGTTTTCATCAAGGATAGAAAGCAGAAGACCTTTCTAGAAGGTGAGTTTCAAAGATGGGCACCTTTTCTGTTTACTCTCATAGCTATTACATGATTACCTTTAGACATCCATAGAGGTCTGCAGAGCCACAGACCCACAGCATCTTCCCCTTCTGCTAGTCCTCCTTTCCTTACATCCTGACCCAGAGCCTTGCTTTCCACAGGGAAGTCAACCTTTCTTAAGAAGGCAGAGGTGGATGTGTGTATGAGGATGTGATGCTTTTGTGGGCTTTATCTCACTCCACTATTCTTAAGTCGTCTTTATTTTCTTTGCAGAAGAGCATCAAAAGTTGAAGTGTAAGTGATAAAAATCAAAGGGGTAAAGAGGAGCACAAAAGTGGGTGGTGGAGGAAAAGCAGTACGGGGGGTGGTCAGGTGGGAGGGTGACAAAAACCCAGAGCACGCATGTTTCTCTTTTAGTGGAACTGACATTGGTAGGTTTTTCTGTTGTTCCTTTAAAGCCATGAAGGTGACATACAATTCCTCCAATCTGTCACGCTGTCCACAGGGAGATACTGAAAACATACCTAGTGGCTTTTACTATTCTTAAGCAAGACTTTGAAATCTGAGTCCCTGAGTAAGGAAAGGGCAGAGAGTGTCTAAGGAAGGGGCTTGGGGACAGCAGAAGATCTGAGTAACTGAGTGACTTTAGTGACTTATACTGGACTTTGAATTTGATTTCTCTTTTTTAGATCTTCATGGTGATATTCTGCCCATGGGTAAGAATATTTGTTTGATGGTGTGGGATCCATTTCTGCACATAGCTGTCGAGTAGAAAATTGTCCTTGTCTCTACCATGACACACATTGCCTACAAGGCACTATTGAAAATCTACCCAGTGACCTTTGCTGTCTTGATGCAAGTATTTGAAATCAAGGCCCCTGGGTAAAATAAGGAAAGTGTGGATTGAGGGAAGTTGATGGAAGGTCTGAGACATTGAGTGCCTTAAAATGGATTGTGAATTTGATTTCTCCTTTTAGGTTATAGAATCGAGATTCTTCCAATTCTCGATTATCTTTAATGGGGTGGGATGCTTTTCTTTTCTTTAAAAAATTTTAAATTATATCACCATAGGATAGATAATGACAAAGCCTTTCATGATTGTATTTCAGTCATACAATGTTGCAGCACCCATCCTTCCACCAGTACACATTTCCTACCACCTACGTCCCCTGTTTCTCTCTCACACTCCAACCTGCCTGCTCTATGGCACGTAACTTTTCTCCTCTCTCTCTCTCTCTCTCTCTCTCTCTCTTCTTTTGCACATTGTGGTTTGGAATAAATACATTGAGCGGTTATCATGCACATCCATTTATCTACTTTCATCACTAGTTCTAGTTTAGCATTACCATTTCCATCTTTTATTGGCAGACTGATCCCTTCTCTATCTTGCCTAACATCTGCCCCACACCCCAACACACTTGTGGTAGATTACATCTCTTCATGGTTCCTCCTAGATCCTGTTTTGCTTAGTCTTGGATTTTAGTCTCATAATATATTTTAAGGGTGTGATGCTTTTCAACACATATCACTTGAGCATCATTTGTCCTTGCCTTTGTAACCACTGCCCTAGGGTCTAGCTGTAATTTCTATGGGATAGAAGGGTCTGAGATGTCCTAGAAGGTAGAGAATATAGATTGGGGATGGGTATAGAATAGAGGTTTGGCAGGAGGGAAGACATGGCGGAAGTGCAGAACCTCTGTTGAATCACAAGCACATTTTTGATGAAGTGAGACATTATCACTTTTATTCTCCTTCCAGGAAGAACAGTGGAACCCCGTACTCGAGGTAAGTGTTTGTTAAAAGGAAATTCTGGGCTCTGGGTGGGAAACTGCAGGACTCCAGAACTCAAATTAGTGATCACTATGCAAGAACCTTGCTCAGGTTTGCTGTACTATTGCCTCATTCACTTGTTCTTTCATACATTGATGAATGATGAATAAACAGTCCTTGAGGATTTACTGTGGAACAGGTAAAATGATGTGGCCAGCAACACAGGTCATTAACTTGGAATGCTGATTACAGGGGGTAAGAAGTGAACAAAAAGGGGGAAATGCAGTCCCTTAAACTTCTGTTGTAGTGACCCCTAACTGTCCTCAGATAATTTTTATAAAATATTAAACCATTAACTAAATTTTTGTTGAATTTTATTTTTTGTCACATAATTGCAGTAATGTTAGCATTTATTGTCCTGTATACAGTTATCACATCTCACACCAGCAAGGGGTTCAGGACACCCGAATGTTCAGATCTCTATATGAGATTGGAAGTCATGTGGAAAACAATGCAAAATGGGCACAGATATTAAAAGAAGGGATCCAGGAAAGTAAGACAAAAGTCCACATAATAATTCCTCATTCAGTAGGAGTGAGGAAGGTTTTATTTTTAAAGGTGGTTCTCTCTTTTTTATTTTTAAAAAATTAAAAAAAAATTTTTTTATTATACCACCGTGAGACATACAATTACAAAGGTGTTCATAATTGGTTCTTGGTAGTACAGTATACCAGCACGATCCCTCCACCAGTGCCCCATTTCCACCACCAATGTACCCTACCCCCCGCTACCCCCCAGGCTGCCTCAATAGCAGGTACCCCAGTTTCCTCTCTTTCTCTCTCTGTCTCTCTCTCTGTCTCTGCATCTCTTTCCCTCTTATTTTACACATTGTGGCTATTCCTGCAGATATTTAGAGTTTATCACTTAAGTCTCTTTGTGTATATTCAATGGTGAGTTTTAATCTGCCATTACCATTTCCCACATTTAGTAAAACACTGGATGATATAAATAAATGATAAATAGGATATAAATAGATGATATAAATAAACATATATTTATATCCTATTAATGAATGCAGTCATTCTATATCTGTCCTTTTCCTTCTGACTAATTTCACTCAGCATGATAGTCTCCATGTCCATCCATTTGCAGATAAATTTCATAATTTCATCTTTTCTGACAGCCGCATAGTATTCCATAGTGTAGATGAACCACAGTTTCTTTAGCCAGTCCTCTGTTCTCGGGCATTTAGGTTGTTTCCAGATTCTAGCTATAGTGAATAGCGCAGAGATGAATAAAGAAGTACAGATAGTGTTTCTGCTATGTGTTTTTCGGTCTCTCGGGTATATTCCCAGGAGAGCTATTGCTGGATCAAATGGGAGCTCAATATCTAGTTTTTGGAGGAATGCCCAAATTGTTTTACAAAAGGGCTGGACCAGTCGGCACTCCCACCAACAGTGGATGAGAGTCCTTTTTCCCCACATCCACGCCAGCACCGGTTGTTCTTGCTGTTTTGGATGTGTGCCAGTCTCTGTGGTGTGAGATGGTACCTCATTGTTGTTTTGATTTGCATCTCCCTGAGGATTAAAGATGAAGAGCACTTTATCATATGCCTTTTGGCCATTTGAATTTCTTCTTTTTGGAAGCTTCTGTTCATTTCTTCTCCCCATTTTTTGATGGGGTTGACTGTTTTTGTCTTGTGGAGTACTACCAGTGCCTGATATATCCTGGATATTAACCCCTTGTCAGATGGGTATTGGGTGAATATCCTTTTCCACTCTGTGGATTGTCTTTGTATCTTGGTCACCGTTTCTTTTGAGGTGCAGAAGCTTTTCGATTTTATATAATCCCATTTGTTTACCTTTGCTTCCATTTGCTTGGTCAGTGGTGTGTCGTCTTTAAAGATACTTTTTGTTTCGATGTCGTAGAGCATTTCTCCTATGTTTTCTTCGATGTACTTTATAGATTCATGTCTGATGTTGAGATCTATAAACCATTTTGATCTGACTTTTGTGCATGGTGTTAGAAGGAGGTCTAAGTTTATTTTTTACACATAGCTGCCCAGTTTTCCCAGCACCATTTGTTGAAGAGGCTTTCTTTGCTCCACTTAATATTTTTTGCTCCTTTATCGAAGATTAAGTGGTTGTATATTTGAGAGTGTGTTTCAGTTCTATTCCATAGGTCTACGGGTCTGTCTCTATACCAAAACCACACTGTCTTAATTACAACTGCTCTGTAGTAGAGCTTGAGGTTGGGGAAAGTGATACCTCCCATCTTCTTTTTCCCAAGGATTGCTTTAGCTATTCATGGGGTTTTATTATTCCATACAAATTTCAGGAGTGTTTGTTCAGGTTCTTTGAAGAACATCATGGGTATCTTTATAGACCGCATTGAATCTGTATAAAGCTCTTGGGATTTTTACCATTTTGATAATGTTAATCCTTCCAGTCCATGAGCAGGGAATGTGTCTCCATTTCCTCAGGTCTTCTTTTATTTCCTGAAGTAACGTTTTGTAGTTTTCTTTGTAGAGATCCTTTACATTCTTTGGCAAACTGATTCCTAGGAATTTGGTTGGGTGATTCTCTTTTTAGTTCATAATGATCATTTGATATGCATTATTTATTTATTTTTTGAGTTATTTTTTAAGTATTTTATTATGCCACTGTGAGATGTACAATTACAATGATGTTCATATTTGGGTTTTGGTCATACAGTGTTCCAGCACCCAACCCTCCACCAGTGCCCATCTCCCACCAAAACGTTCCTGTTCCCTCCCCTCACCGCCAGCCCGCCTACATGGCAAGATCTTTATTTCTTTCCCTTACTCTGTATCTCCTCTTTTCCTTCCCTCCAGATTGTGGATTACAGAATATACATTAAAGTCTTGTAATGTGTATCTTTTGCCTGTATTTAATGCTCAGTTCTAGGTTGGTATTAGTACTTTCTTTTTTTTCAGTTTTGTTTTGTCTTTTATTTTTTACCCCCAAATTTTATTACACCATTTTAGACATACAATTGAAAGATGCTCATGTAGAGTTTTGGTTCCACAGTGTTCCACCACCCATCCCTCCACCCAAACCCATCTCCCATCACCAATGTCCCCACCCCCTCCCCCCATCTGACACCTCAACTACTTGGCGGGTTCTGTATGTCATTTCTCTCCTCTCTAACTCTCCCTCCCCGCCAAACTTTCCTGCACATCGTGGAATGCAGTGCATTAAAGGACATTACTGTTTCCACTATTTTAATGGACCGCGCAGCTGCAAGCGGCTGCAAGACCTGGGCGCGAACTGGTTTTGCTCTGTTAATCTGGTCGTGAAGTAGTATCCCAGCGTCCGGACAGTGAAGGTGGTGGCTAGTGTGGTGGGCGAGTCTCATCCGGCTGCTTCCAGGATCCCCCAGAGGTGATGGGCCCACTCCCAAAACCCATCTGTCCTCCCGTGGCCCCATGGTCAGCTGGGCCCAGGGTGAGCCGAGTTCCAGCTTCCCCAGCCGCTTGTGAGGCTCTTCATGCTATGGCTGGTGGCCCCAGGGCAGCTCCTGGGCTGGGCCACTAGGCTCGACAAAATGGAGGGGGGGAAGGGCCGACCCCTGACTCCATCTGACGAATTCCCAGTGATTCCCACTTCTGGGAACCGCCTCCCTGGGCTCGAACTGTTTTTGCTCTGTTAATCTGGTTGTGAGGTAGTATCCCAGCGTCCGAAAGCGAAGGTGGTAGCTAGTGTGGTGGGCAAGTCTCATCCGGCTGCTTCTGGGACCCCCAGAGGTGATGGGCCCACTCCCAAAACCCATCTGTTCTCCTGGGGGCCCCATGGTCAGCTGGGCCCGGGCGAGCCGAGTTCCAGCTTCCCCAGCTGCTTCTGTTTGTATTAGAACTTTCAACAATTTTTAGCACACATTCCATTTTCTGTCTTACCTAGCCTCTGACTCCCACACATTTGTGATAATTTCCAAATTTGACAAGCCCTCCTGATACATGTTTCATTTGACCTTGGATATTGGTATCATACTATGTACATATATATTTATGTCATGCAAATAAATGCAATCATTCTATATCTGTCTCTCTCTCCTTCTGGCTAATTACGCTCAACATTATCTTCTCCATGTCCATCCATTTATAGACAAATTTCATAACTTCATTCTTCCTAATAGCTGCATAGTATTCCATTGCATAGATGTACCAAAGCTTCTTTATCCAGTCATCGATTCTCAGGCACTCTGGTTATTTCCAGATTCTGGTTATTATGAATAATGCTGCTATGAACATAACAGTAGGGATGGTGCTATTGCTGCATATTTTTGGCTTCCCAGAGTAGATTCCCAGGAGTGGTATGGCTGGGTCAAATGGGAGTTCTATTTCTAGTATTTGGAGGAATGCCCATATTGTTTTCCAGAAAGACTGTACCAGCAGGCATTCCCACCAACAATGGATGAGTGTCCCCTTTTCCCACGTCCATGCCAGCACTTGTTGCTCTTTTGATTATGTGCCAGTCTCTGTGGTGTAAAATGATATCTCATTGTTGTTTTGATTTGCATGTCTCTGATGATTAGTGATGATGGCATTTTTTCATATTTTTTTTTGGCCATTCGAATTTCTTCCTTGTTGAAGTTTTTGTTCATATCTTCTCCCCATTTTTTGATGGTGTTGTTTGTTTTCTTCTTGTAAAGTTAACAAGGGCCTGATATATCCTGGATATTAACCCCTTATCAGATGGGTATTTTGAATATTCTTTCCCATTCTGTGGACTGTCTTTGTATTTTAGTCGCTGTTTCTTTTGAGGTGCAAAAACTTTTTTAGTTTCATGTAGTCCCATATGTTTATCTTTTCTTCTAGTTGCTTTGTTAGTGATGCTTCACCTTTAAGATGCCTTTAGCTTCAATGTCGTTGAGGGTTTTTTCTATATTTTCTTCAATATACTTTATGGATTCAAGTCTGATATTGGGATCTTTAATCCATTTTGATCTCATTTTTGTGCATGGTGTTACACACAGGTTAGACACAGGTGAATTTGGTGTTAGACACCAAATTCATTTTTTACATGTCATTGCCCAGTTTTCCCAACAGCACTTGTTGAAGAGGCTTTCCTTACTCCTTTTTGGACTCTTTGCATCTTTATCCAAGATTAAATGATCATGTGTTTGAGGTTGGGTGTCAGGATACTCAATTCTATTCCATAGGTCCACAGGTCTGTTTTTATTCCAATACCATGCTGTTTTAATTACTATTGCCTTGTAGTACAGTTTGAAGTTGGGAAAGGTGATGCCTCCCATATTCTTTTTCCCAAGGATTGCTTTAGCTATCCGTGGGGGTTTATTGTTCCACACAAATTTCAGGAGTGTTTGGTCAATTTCTTTGAAGAATGACATGGGTATCCTTATAGGGACTGCATTGAATCTGTACAAAACTCTCGAGAGTATTACCATTTTGACAATGTTGATTCTCCCCATCCATGAGCAGAGAATGTGTTTCCATTTCTTCGTGTCCTCTTTATCTCTTGGAGCAGTGCCTTATAGTTTTCTTTGTACAGGTTCTTTACATACTTGGTCAAGTTGATTCCTAGATATTTGATTTTCTGTGGCACAATTGTGAATGAAATTGTTTCCTTAATATCCCTTTCTTCTCTTTCACTATTTGTATATGGGAAAGCCACCAACTTTTGGGTGTTGATTTCGTATCCTGACACTCTACTATATGTTTCTATTGTTTCTAGGAGTTTTTTGGTAGAGAGTTTAGGGTTCTCTAGGTATAATATCATGTCATCTGCGAATAATGATGGCTTGGCTTTTCCCTTGCCTATCTGGATGCCCTTGATGTCCTTTTCTCCCTCTGATTGCTATGACAAGTACTTCCAGTACTATATTGAATAAAAGAGGTGAGAGTGGGAAACCTTGTCTTGTACCTGATCTCAGGGGGAAGTGATATGCATTATTTAACATATATTTTAGAACCTTCTTAAGGGAATTTGACTGATTGATTTTAAAATATTACAGGAGGATCAGAATGAATGAGAAAACAAGGGGTCTCCTTCCACTGAGAGAAGCAGCCATGTAGTTTGCAGAGGTGGATGCATAAGAGAGAATCTGATAGGAGTGTTCTGGTCATCCAGACCGAATAATGGTGATCCAGGTCTATAACCCCTGACAATAATGATGTTTTTGTCAATTTTTTTTGCCTCCCGGTGATTTTCAAAGCTACCTCTGTGCTGAGGGATCATTCTTGCAAGTGCTCAGGGATACATATTGCAGTGCTGGGGATTGAACCTGGGTTGGTCCCATGCAAAGCAAACACCTTACCCATCATAGTATATTTCCAGTCCATTACCTGAATCTTTTCTCCCTAGAATTTGCTTCCATGAAGGATATAAGGCAGACCTTTGGAATAGGTGAGTTTCAAAGATGAACAGCTTTCTGTTTACTCTCATAGCTATTGCGTGATTCCCTTTAGACATCCATAGAGCTCTCGGGGAACCTCAGAACCAGAGCATCTCCTCCTGCTAGTCCTCCTTTTTCTTTCACCCTGACCCGGAGCCTTACTTTCCAAAGGGAAGTCAACCTTTCTTTAGAAGGCAGAGGTGGATGTGTGTATGGGAATATCATGATTTTGTGGGCTTTTTCTCACTCCAAGATTCTTTGGTCTTGTTTGTTTGTTTATTTATTTATTTATTTATTTATTTATTTATTTATTTATTTATTTATTTATTTATATTTTGCAGAAGAGCTTCAACCATTGATGTGTAAGTGATAAAATCAAAGGGGTAAAGAGGAGTAAAAAAGTGTGTGGTGGAGGAAAATCGGTTCAAGGGGGTCAGGTGGGAGGGGCAACAAAAACCCAGAGCACGCATGCTTCTCTTTTAGTGGAACTGAAATTGGTAGGTTTTTCTGTTGTTCCTTTTAAGCCATGAAGGTGACATACAATTCCTCCAATCTGTCACGCTGTCCACAGGGAGATACTGAAAACATACCTAGTGGCTTTTACTATTCTTAAGCAAGACTTTGAAATCTGAGTTCCTGAGAAAGGAAAGGGCAGAGTGTATCTAAAGAAGGGGCTTGGGGACAGCAGAAGATCTGAGTAACTGAGTGACTTTAGTGACTTATACTGGACTTTGAATTTGATTTCTCTTTTTAGATGTTGGTGGTGAGATTCTGCCCATAGGTGAGTATTTGCTTGATGGGGTGGGATCCATTTCTACACATAGCTTTCAAGTAGAAAATTGTCCTCGTCTCTACCATGACACATTACCTACAGGGCACTACTGAAAATCTACCCAGTGACCTTTGCTGTCTTGATGCAAGTATTTGAAATCAGGGCCCTGGGTAGAAAAAGGGAAGTGTTGATTAAGGGAAGTTGATGGAAGAAGGTCTGAGATATTGAGTGCCTTAAAATGGATTGTGAGTTTAATTTCTCCTTTTAGATTACAGAATTGAAATTCTTCCAATTTGCGAGTGTCTTGGATGGGGTTGTATGCTTTTCTTTTCTTTCAAAAATTTTAAATTATATCTCCATGGGATAGAAAATGACAAAGCCGTTCATGATTTTAGTTCAGTCATACAATGTTGCAGCACCCATCCCTCCATCAGAACACATTTCATATCACCAATATCCCGTTTCTCTCCCACACCCCAATCTGCCTGCTCTATGGCACATACTTTTCCTCTCCATATCTCTTTCTCCCTCTTTCTCTCTCTCTCTTCTAATGCACATTGTGATTTGCAATAAATACATTGAGGGGTTATAATGTACATCCATTTATCTACTTTCAACACTCAGTTCTAGTTTAGCATTAAAATTTCCAACTATTATTGGCAGACTGTTGTCAGACTGTTGTCGCCCGCCTGTCCTTTGCCAACTATAAGACCAAGATTACTGCCCTCCAATGTCCTGATGGATCTATCACATCTTCCAGAAAGGCAATGGAGAAGATTATCCATGACTTCTACTCAGATCACTTTGATAGCCACGTCCAGTTGACACATACAGAATTCCCGCAGAATGGATATGTCGTTCCCAACATTCTCCCTTCTGAAATCTGACATGCCATTTTGTCAGTAAAGAAGGGAACAGCACCAGGCCCAGACAAAGTCAGACCCGAACACCTAAAGAATCTGCAATCAGTACTCATCAATATACTGGCTCAGCTCTTCCCACTCTACCTGTCTGAATGCAAGGTGCCCTCCCAATGGAAAAACAGCAGGACAGTTCTACTGTTCAAGAAGGGAGACATCCATAACATTGGCAACTATTGCTACATCTGCCTGTTGTCTGTCATCTACAAGCTGTTCACTCGAGTCATCCTGAACAGGATTGGCAGAACGTTAGATGAAGGACAACCATGCAGGCATATTGACTTCTGAAAAGGATTCAGCACAATCAACCATATCCACACAGTAACCAAGCTCATTGAAGTGTGTAGGGAGTTCAAGATGCCACTCTGTCTCACGTTCATTGATTTAAAGAAAGCCTTTGATTCTGTGGAGACTGAAGCGGTCATCAAAGCCCTAGCCAAACAGGGCGTTCAAACCCTATACATCAAAATCCTTTGTGAGATCTATTAAGGATTCACCACCAGGATCTCACCATTCTACAAAGAAGTGATCATCTATGTCAAAAGAGAAGTTTGGCAGTGTGATACCATTTCACCAAAACTCTTCAGTGCCACCCCTTGAGAACATCATGCGACAATTAGAATGGGAAGGAATGGGAGTGAAGATAGATGGTCGGCAACTACACCATCTCTGCTTTACTGATGACATCATTCTAATAACACCAAACATTAGCCAAGCGGCACAAATGCTGGCTGACTTTGACCGAGAATGTGGAAAGAAAGGTCTATAGCTGAATCTCAGCAAAACTATGTTCATGAAAAGTGAACTAGTTCCAGAGGCCCCATTCACTCTCAATGGAACAAACATCTCTGAATGCTGCAGTTATGTGCACCTAGGTGGAGAAGTCTACATGATGGACGACCTAAAACCTGAGCTGCGCAGGAGGAAGAGAGCAGCATGGAATGCCTTGAAAGCATCGAAGAAATAGCTAAAAGGACAAAGAAACTCTGGCTCTGGGCACATCTCTTCAACTCCACCATTCTCCCTGCATTAAAATATACCTCAGACACCTGAGCCCTACGAAAGCAGGATGAGAACGCTATTCAGGTCTCCCCAAAGGGAATCGAAAGAGCTATGCTTGGAATTTCATGCCTCACTCAAGTGAGAGAAGGAATCTGGAGTTCTGACCTACATCGCTGTTCCAGAGTGAGGGATGTGTCTCATTTGCCAAGGCATTGAAAATCAGATGGGCTGGACATGTAATGCGATTTGGAGATGACCATTGGACTAGAGCCGTTAACGACCCGGATCCCATGGGATGTCAAAAGATCACGTGGCCTCCCACCTATGGAGATGGTCAGACTCTTCGTCAAGACCCTGAATGAACAGTGTGAGTCTCTTTGTATTCCTGAAGCAACCAGATGCCATTGGGCTACACTGGCATGTGATAGGGTCAAATGGAAATATTACTGGTGCCTGCTTGAGCAAATCGGCGAATAACGGGATGTCAAGTGATCAAGTCATTAAGTGATTAGCAGACTGGTCCTTTCTTTATCTTGCCTAACCTCTGTTTCCCCCACACTTGTGGTAGATTCCATCTCTTGATGGTTCCTCCTAGATTCTGTTTTGTGTAGCCTTCGGTTTTAGTCTCATAATTTTTAAATAAGGGTCTCATGCTTTTCAACACAGATTACTTGAGCATCATTTGTCCTTGCCTTTGTAACCACTGCCCTAGGGTATAGCCGTAATTTCTATAGGATGGAAGGATCTGAGATGTCCTAGATGGTACAGAGTATAGATTGGGGATTGGTATAGAATAGAAGTTTTGGCAGGAGGGAAAGACATTATAAGTGCAGAACTTCTGGTGAATCACAAGCACGTTTATGGATGAAGAGAGATATAATCACTTTTATTGTCCTTCCAGAAAGAATAGAGGAACCCGCTAGTCAAGGTGAGTGTTTGTAAAAAGGTAACTCAGGGTTCTGGGTGGGAAATTGCCAGACTCCAGGATTTAAATTAGTGATCACTATGCAAGCCCCTAGATCAGCCTTGTTGTACTTGCTTCATTCACTCGTTCTTTCATACATTGTTGTATGATGAATAAACAAACCTTGGTGATTTACTGTGGAACAGGTAAAATGATGTGACCAGCAAACAAGTCAGTAACATGGAATGCTGATTTCAGTGGGAAAGAAGGGAACAAAAGGGAGAAATGCAGTTCCTTAAAGCTTCTGTTGTGACCCCTCACTCTCCTCAGATCATATTTATAAGATATTAATCTTTAACTAAATTTTTGTTGAATTTTATTTTTTGTCACATGTGTTAGCATTTATGGTCTTGTATGTAGTTATTACATCTCACACTACCAAGGGGCCAGGCCAGGACACCCTAATGTTCTCCTGTTGTTTCAATCCACCTTGTCATCATTCTCTTCCTTTTAAATTGATATTCACAGGTCTGTAGTACATGACCAAGGTTTGTTATCATTTGGTAGTGTCTATTCCCTTGTTTAATTTCTCTATACATGATTGATGAGTGAAATCATCTAGGATTATTCCGTCTCTTTCCAGATTATTTCACTTAACATGATAAGTGTCCCTGTAGCAATCAGTTCAGTAGGTCATTTTGAGGGTACCTGAGAAAGTCTGCAACACCCCGCTAATTAGTCTGTAAGGAGATAGAGGCACAGGACGAAGTGTATGAGCTCTCAAGTGCCATAATTTATTCCGAGGGTTTCAGATAAACAGATAAATCCTCACTTACCTGATGTGGGAAGTGAACCCAGAGTTCCTAAGAATTTCTGAGAATCTCAGCCCAAAGGCAGAATTCCCATTCTTTCAGACATGTCTCTGGTTTTTCTTCTCAGCTTTGACCTCTTCTCAGAATCCCCATCACTTTTCTCCAATTTTCCCAACCTCTTTCAGGTGTAATTTTCAATTATTTATCCTATTTTCCTTCTCCATCCTGCAGCTTAATTGCAGAGACAGTTTTGGTCACCAGTTGAGAGAGATAAAAAACTTTGAAGTCATATTATAGTAGCAGGACACATCATCACAGGCAGACTCTAGTCAATGAGATACACTGTTATTCTGATTGATTTCTGATCTCAGATTTCAAGAGGATGCAAGAGGAGATTTCTGGGACAATGGAAGCTCTATCCCAATTTTCAAAGGATGTTCGGGATGCTTTATTCCTTAATATTTTCACCATGCTTGGGGACCGAGTGGCTCTTCAGGATCTGCAGGACATGGTGAGTCCATTCCAAGGTCACTTCTGGTTTATGAAACCTAGATATCTGGCTGTCTTAAATATTTGTAAACTTGGCTAGATGAGGAGGCAGGCTGAAAAGGAATTATGCAAGGAACATGAGAAGGATGCCAGTGATTAATGATTTGTATTTGTATTGCTAGGCTACAGAGTGTAGCCTTATATCCTAAGACTTACTGGAATCTCACAGAGAAGGTGGAGCTTTCCAGGTTCCCATTTCCAGTGGAACAATTACATATCCATAAGAGAGAAACAGAGTTATTTTTTTTTCTATTTGGTCACACCCGGCATCGCTCAGGGGTTACTCCTGGTTCTGCAGTCAGGAATTATTCCTGGTGGTGATTGGGAGATCATATGGGGTGACAGGGAGTGAACCTGTGTTGGCCGCATGCAAGGCAAATGTCCTACTCACTGCGCTATTGCTCTGGCCTCCTAATATTGTTTTTATATGACAATAATACTACGGTTATTATTCTTTTTCTTTTCTTTTTTATTTTTTTTCTGTGGGGGGTCGAACTGGGTCTCCCAGGGAACAGCGGCACTGAGAGGCCATGGGGGCAAGGGAAAGAACAGGGGTTCCCCACTCCGTTCTCCATGCTTGCCGGTCTCACGAGGTGCTGGGCCCCTTCTTTCCATGGGCCTTCCTCAGTTTCCCCACAGTGAGCTCTGTGGGTGTGCAGCCCCTGGTTCAGAACTGCCGCGTCTCCGCTCTGCGCACCTGCCAGGGTCTTGGCAGGATCCCCCTCCCTCAGCCCCCTCTGGGAAATGGGTCCAAGAGAGAACCTGGTGCTGTGGGTGGGTATGGGCATCCGGGTACTCGCCTCCGGGACTGGCGCGGGTTCCATGTCTCACATGCCAGCTCAAGCCCCTCAGTCTGCTAATGGCACGCACACATCAGCTGCTGGACCCCAAGATCGAGGCAGGGGAAAGAGCCCGGGAACTGAGCCTGCAGCTGAAAGGGACGGGGAGGGGCCTGGAAGAGGCTCCAGTCCTGGGCCCCTGAGTTAACCGGGCGCCTACTACGGTTATTATTAGTAACAATAATACTGGTCTTCCACAGATGGATGAGTTCCCCCAGGGTAATCTGGATGGCCCTGGTGGAATCATTCTAAATAAACTGAGAAAGGACTCGGAAAATGTACAGACTCTTCCAATACGCTGCCTCCTTTATCTCCTTGAAGCCTTGATGGGTAAGAGCAATTTTGGAGATCATTGACTGTAGAGCCACAGTTTTGTGTGCAGCCTTGAAATCTAATTGTAGACTCCCTAAAAGGGAGACTGAAATTCCAACTGTTTTAGGGTGGCACGTCTTGGTATATTCGTGTCTCAGTGCTCAGGGGACATGTGATAAAGGGTTAGAACATGGACCTCCTGCACGCAAAGCTTGTCCTCTTGCCTATTGAGCTAGAGAACTGGTAAAAGGAATATTTCCATTAAGAATAGAGATATAGATATTGTTTTTGGCCCACATTAATCAGTGCTCAGGGTTGATTCCTGGATTTCCACTCAGGAATTATTCGTGGCATGTTCAGAGACCATATGAAAGGTTGGGAATTGAACCCTGACTGACCTCATGTAAGGCAAATGCCCTATACTCTGTACTACCACTCTAGCCTGAAAAGGAGATTTTGGATGTGACCTCTTAAGACCGTCAAAATACTATGACCTTTATTCTAACATCTCATCACATCATATATAAGGGCTCACGCCGATAAATTAGCCATATAACACAGAGACTGAGTCTACGAAACACCAGCTCATTTCATTTACCTCATTAGTGGCTGGATGCTCAAGTTCCTGGTGTCAGAATCCCATTCCCTGAACCATGTTTTGTTGCTCTTAGAGATCATCCCAAGGGAAGAAAGATGTCACCCCAGGACAGGAACTTTGATCTCAGGTCAAAAGGCTTTAATTCTTCAGCCTAGAGTTTCCTTCTCACAGATGATCCTATTCACAGAGGGGGAGAAACATCCTGTGTTTTCCTCTCCCCCGTATCTCATTGCCTTCAGTGTTGAACGACACCCAACATGATCTGCTGGTGTGGTCTATGAAGAAGAAGATCCTGCTCCATCAGCAGGAGCTGGTGAGAAAACTTCAGGGACCAGCATCCAGGGAGGAGAGGGAGGGTACCTGGGATAAGAAGGAATCTGAGAAAGAAGAAACAGCCCAGGTTTTTGTGCAGAGAGGAGATCCCACCTTATGTGGTCACTAGACAGCCCTTGCTCATGTCCCTCCAGAGAGCAGGTCACTGGTTATGAGCCTACCTCAGAGGGTTTCATTTTCCATGTCAAGCACTTCATAGAGTTCCCGCCATCCTAAAACATCCACAGAGACATATTTCAGGGATTCAGAGGATCAGAATTAAGCCCTGCTTTAGTTACGGAGTTAAGCATTTGTATATTTCTCTTTTCATACTTTATATATGTATATAATCTTATATATGTATATATGTGTAAATACATACATGTGTACATGCACATGTTATACATGGACTTTGAAAAATTCAAGCCAAGTATTAGTTTCATTATTTAGTAGCTAAAGAACTTGATGATCTCGGGTAATGTAGAGAGGCTCACACTCCACACAGGATGTGACAAAGATTGTTTCTCATCCTGTGACTCGACTCCATACATAACATAGTATGCTCTTTGTAGGACCTTGTTACAGATGACTTTCTTTTGTCAACCCAGAAGACTGACCTGGATCATGTGTTACTGTTTCTCACAGATAAGGAGTATCTTGGAGCCTCACTTCAAATACCCCTGGAGAATCCCTTTCACTGTCAAACCCGAGCTTCTTACCCCGCTGCAGGATGAGGACGTGGATGTCACTTACGACCTGCTGGAGGAGTGTGGCCTGAACATTGACCGAAGTAGCAATAGGTCAGCCTGGGATCTGGAAGCCAAGATGCCACTATCAGCCCTGTATGGATGCATCTCACTGCTTCAGCACTTGGCTGAGGCCTAACTTCTACCTGAGCTGGGGGGTGGGGAACTAGTCAGTTCAGGTGCGTGCACTACTCTTATGTGCTGTGATGTTCTGGGGGATTCCAGGAACCATGCCCCCTCCTCTCTGTCTTTCCTGGTGGGGATTAACAAAGACCAAGGAATGTTTATGCCTTTGTTTATGCATAAACATGTATGCCTCTGTTTAACTTGTAAAACAGTATGCTAAAGATGGTACTTTTCATCAAAATAAAATGTTGCATACACATAATATAACTGAATATTGTACTGTGGTCATTGACATAAATAATTCTGAATTTAGTTTTTAGTGGAGTATATTCAAGTGTGGAGTTCAATATCATTAATTTACTTTAAAATGCACCAAAAATTAGATAGATTTATGATAGAAAGAAGTTTGATCATGATAACCCAAGAAATGTAGCTAAATGCTGGTAATAGGATATATGTGTGTGGGTCATGGGATTTAAAAATGTTCTTAAAAACTTGGTAAATACTAAAATTTCTTTAAATAAATCTTGCCCTACTGTGTCTATTATGCAGAGACATATGCCTTTGTCAGATATCAGTTCCGGAAAGGAAACTAAAATGGCATGGCATTATTTATAGGCATATTTGAAGACCCATTAATCCCATAACGTAATTTTGTAAATGTGACTCATTCATGTAATTATACAGTATTCAGTGGAATATCTTAAAAAATAGGATATCCTTCTATACATAATCTCTACATATTGTTAAGAAGAATTTAAAGTACAACTGAAAGCAGGACACAAATATTTCATGTGCCTTTATTTTTACTTTTTAAACTTTTATTATGGAAATATTTAAAAATACACAAGAACAAAAAGAATAGTGTAATAAAATCCCAAATATCTACACATTGCTTCAAAATTAGTACGATATAAAATTTTGAGTTATTTTCAGGTGCTAGTTGAAAACTGCCCACAGCTTTGGTTAGGGCAAAGCTCGGGCTCACTGCCTACCCTCCAGTGTGGGAAAATGAAACCCAGGCTCAGCCCAGTCTTTGACTTCTGACCTCAGCCCCTCCCCCTCGTAGGGCCACAGGACGCTGAAGTTCCAAAGCGTAAAATTATTCATGTGCCATTTTTGACGATCTCTAAGGACATGGTCTCTATGGTCAAACCACCCTGAATGCCTCTGATCTCAGCTATAAGGACGTGGCCACATGAAAAGGTATATGAGGAGGTACTCAAAGAACCAAGAATCAGGACCCCATCAGGAAGGGGGTTCCAATGACTTGTCTTCCAAGTCAGCACAGAAACAAGAACCTTATTCCTACAAGTTTAGGGGACTGGTTTCTAATGACCTGATTCAACTTGGAATCAAGTTCTTCCTGAAACTTTCAGAATTGAGCTCAGCCCTGTGATACTCAAAGTGGAGAATCTAGACTCATTGATCTGAACGCTGTTCTGTTGACTGTAAAGTAGTATATGAATGTTGCTTTAAACTGCTAGTCTTGTGACACTTTGGTAAACAGCAGAAAAGAAATGCAGATGGGGAGAGGTAGGAGAAACCCCAGGGACAGGTTGAATCATCATTATTATAGAAAAAACATTTTTCAAGATGGTTTGACCAGCTCTTTGAAAATTTCTGAGGAATTAAATAATGGATGGAATATAAATATCCTATTTAGATGCATGATGGCATTTATGAAGATCAGAAATACCTATTTGTGTGGAATGATAGTTTGCTATATAATGGAAGATGAAATCTTGGAGAGAAGCATAGATGTCTGTAATAGTTCCTGTCGGCGGAGGAGAGTAGATCACGGTCCATCGTCTGTTCTGGCCATTCAGGCTGGGGCATTCTGTGTGCCTGACCGAGGGGTGTGCACTTGCTTGGCCTCACACCTTCTTCCCCAGCAGCACCTGGAAACCCCGCTGCCCTCCACCACCCACAGTCCCTCTGAAGGTACCTGGATCTTGGGAGCTGGGTCCCAGCATATCTATGAGCGAGTGCTCTGTGGGGATGATAGAGGTGTCCCAAGACCAGGGGTGGTATCTGTGCTTCTTCCTCACCAGGCAAAAGGGGTGCAAGTAGGGGTGGTGGCCAGGTCTCTGACCAAGCTCGCTTTCCCTCTTGAACAACAAAGACATAGTCCCTGAGAGGTCCCATGAGGGATGAGACAGCAGGCATCAACCCTGGGTCTCAGTGATGGATGGTAGGAGTGGGAGTGCCCATCAAGGGGTGTTGACCATCCTGGCTCCCTCAGCCATCAGTCTCCACTTAGGGAAGGGACCCCCCTTTCTGTGTCAGAGGAATTCTTCCCTATATGCCTTAGTGTCCTCATTGGTGCAGTGGGTGTGTATTCACATGAATAGGAAATTATGATCTGTAACTAGACATTTCTATGGGGGTGGAGAGGTGGAGGTGGGTGGTGACACTGGGGCCACAAGGCAGTATTCAGGGTTTACTTCCTGCTCTGAACTCAGAAAACAGTCCTGACAGGGTTCAGGGGGATCATATGGTACGCCGGGGATAAATCGAGTGACAGGTGTGTGCAAAATAATTATCTTAGCTGCTGTGTTGTCTCTGACTCCTTTCTCCATCTGTCCCTCTGTTCCTTCCTTCTTCCCTTCCTCTATTCGTTTTTCCTCCCTACTTCCCTTCCTCCCTTCCTTACTTCCACCATAGATAATTGTGCTCAGGTATCACTCTTGGCCCTGATGTGGGAGACTTTATTGGTTTCTGGGGCCAGAATCAAAGTTATCTGTATGCAAGCAGCACTTTTATGCTGTACTTTTCTGGAGCATGTCATGTGCCCTCCACTGGGCCCAGGAGCTTGGTAAATTATAGCTACAGAATACTTGAGCACTTGTGAAGTTTGGTGAAGATTGGAGAGGTTTGATGAGGTTTAGTGCCCTTAGCTCCAGGGCCTTGTGAGGGGCTACATGTATTAGAGAGCCCAGGAGACTGGGGGTGTGGGGCATAGGAGCTCATGACAGCAACTTAGGAATCAGTTTCACTATACTTGTCTGTCCCCAGTCCTGGAAAAAGGAGGCCAGAGGCGGGTGGCCATCTCCACTCAGCACGATGTCAGGACACTTGTAAAATTGAGAGAAAGAATTTCACTTTAAGGTATATGAGAGCTTCTTTGTGTTGCTTGTTTTGGTATTTGCTTTATTGTCTCTTTTCAAGTTCTTTCCATTCTTTTATTCTTTTGATATTGCTGGTTGAACTCTGTCCTGGTTCATGTTAGACCTGGACTCTACAACTTGAATAGGGTCTCCTGCCATCTCTCTCTTTCAAAGTCCTCATTGCTAATGAACTTCATCTTCTGGGTTTGTGCCATTCAATGGCTTTTTGGTAAATTTTCAGAAATATGCCATCTTTCCCATAATCAATTTAAAAGTATTCTCATTACTCTCTCTTCCAGTAAAGATCGGGCCCTTCAAAGAAGGACATACTTTCTATGGATTTACATATTCTGAATCATTGTATCACTGTATCACTCACTGTCTTCCCGTTGTTCATCGATTTGCTTGAGTGGGCACCAGTAACATCTCCATGCGTCCTGTCGCAAGCAAGTGTAGCCCAAGGGCATCTGCTTGCTCCAGGGACAGGAAAAGCCTCAAACCAGGTCTCAAACCTCAAACTTCAGGTCATGGAATTGAGGTCCATAATTGTTACCTGTTTTTGGCATATCAAATAATACATGGGTAACTTGCCAGGCTCTGCCGTGTAGGTGGTATACTCTCAGTAGAAGGCTCTAATCTCGAGCATTTACTGATGAAACTTAAAGGGATAGATCAGGTTTTCTCTTGGAGCTCTGAGGAATTATGGAGTCTGGATGTTGAGAATAACTAACCTCATGATGTGTGGAATGCTCTGGCTTTAGCTAAGCTTACTGGTATGATGGGTATCAGTTAGAACCTGCCTAGAACTCTATACAGTGTATAAATGTGTAAGATCCTTGGAAGGACCTGATCTTAAAATCAGTACTATCTAAGAATGTTGTGCGGCCACATGCAGATGGAGCTGTGGGTCTGGCGTGGGTCTCTCTTCTGGGGTAGCAGGCATGGAGGTGGAGGAAAGGGTGGAGGAAGAGATCCAGACCCATCCACTCCAGACCCACAGCTGTGCAATTCGGCCTCACGTGGAAGGAACCCATGGAGCTGATCTCCTGGTAAGGGGTTCTGCCAGTCCTTGGCCGAGTCCAACATTGCTCCAAGGGTTCGCTCACACATGCGGGGAGGGGCCACACTGGCTGGATTTGGAGTAGAGATTTATGTTCCCATGCCCTTTCCTCTACCTCTATGCCAGGTACCCCAGTAGAGAGACCCAAGCCAGAACCACAGCTCCATCACTGTATCACTGTATCATTGTCTACCCGTTTATCATTGATTTGCTCGAGCGGGCACCAGTAACATCTCCATAAGTCCTGTCTCATGCTAGTAGAGCCCAAGGGCATCTGCTTGCTCCAGGAACATAAAGAGCCTCAATCCATTCCATCAGATCATGGGAATGAGGTCTATAATTGTTACTGGTATTTGGCATATCAAATACAACACGGGTAGCTTGCCAGGCTCTGCTGTGCGGGTAGCATACTCTTGTAGTAGCATACTCTTGTAGTCATCTCTAAATCCAGAATTTATTGATGAACTGTGATAGGCTGGTCTGCTGGGTGGAGTTCTGACAAGAGGGAAGTCCGGATGTGGAAAATGGAGGCCCTTATGGAGTGGGGGGTCGTCTGGCTTGTTGCAAGGCTCTGCTGGGGTGGTGGGCCAGAGCTAGAACCCGCCATCCCTCCTGGGCGCCCTGTGAGTGGCTGGGCACAGGGAGAGCAAGTAGCATCTCTGCCCCATGTCTGTGAGTCCACTGCTCCATATTCTGAATATTTTGTATAAACAGGCTAATACAGTCTGGTATTTGCACCTGTTGACTTAAAAAAGTGACCTCTTGACTATGACTTTCATTACACAAGCAATAGAATAATTAGATACAATAAGTAGAAACAAAGGAAAGAAAGACTTCATTCACAGCTACCCACCCAGAGCAAATCACTCCAATATTTTAGTGTCATGCTTGATTTTTTTTCCTGGTGTACTTGGTATGTTCAGTTTACTGGACCCTATAGGTCACAGTTCATTTCTTTTTCAAGTTAAATAAAAGTTATGACAAACAAGCACCTTTTAGATCCCTGTACTCGCTCCACAAAGACATGTTGCGTATGTGTCATGCTGCATGATTTTTGACAGTGGAGAGGGACAGACACAGAGTGATCTTTCTCATGTGGGGTATAAATCACATAGTAAGAGAACAACAAATGCCCGAAGGCATCAGCACTGGTCTACAGAATGGAATTTGGTGGATGGTGCAGGATGGGGAGGGTACCCTCTGGAGAGGGGGTGGTATCAGAGTATGCAGTTGCGAGCCCCATTAGATACAACAGTACTAAAATCTCATCCTTCCCAAAGCCTCACAAACGTTTCTCAGGCTGGGCACTTTCCATTGTGTTTGCCCGAGTTGTGCTGTTTTTCTTCTTGTTTGTGTATAGCCTGACTCCCTAACTAGAATGTCAACTGAACACTGCAGAGAGTTTTTTTTCTTGCATTTATCTCTCTGAGGCTTAAATGAGTTGACAGAAGTGCTGTCCTTACTACACTGCCTTTTGGTCACCCTTGAACTTAAATTGTGGACACAAGGAGCCCTACCGACCCCTAGTGCATATTGGATGACTTGCAGGCAGTGCGACTGAGATCAGCTCTTTACTCTGGGCTAATTTCATTTTATCCCTTCTTGTCACTGTATCACTGTATCACTGTCTTCCCATTGTTCATCGATTTGCTCGAGCGGGCACCAGTAACATCTCCATAAGTCCTGTTGCAAGCAAGTGTAGCAATCAAAGACATCTGCTTGCTCCAGGGACAGGAAGAGCCTCAAACCATTCTTCAGGTCATGGAATTGAGGTCCATAATTGTTACTAGTTTTTGGCATAACAAATAAAACATGGGTAGCTTGCCAGGCTCTGCCGTGTAGGTGGTATACTATCAGTAGAAGGCTCTCATCTTGAGCATTTACTGATAAAACTTATAGGGGAAAGATCAGGTTTTCTCTTGGATGGAGCTCTGAGGACTATGGAGTTCACATGAGGAAATAAAAAACAGACATCCGGGGCCAGAGCAATAGTCCAGCGGGTTTGAAAAAATAGAAGTGTGGTTTCTGCCTTCCCTAAATATGTAGTCTGTTTTCATGACCTTCATAGCACTAACATCTGGTGGTCAGAGCCAGCTGTGTCTGAACTATGTCTCTGAATTGTGTCCCATCTGTGGGTAGAGATGCTACCCCTGTGTAGAGACCTCTTTGCTAAGGCTTATGCTCCCCACAGGTGCCTTTAAGGTGGAGAGTTCAGTCTTTTGCCATATAATGTACTGAAAGGAGACAACTGATCAGATGTGAAAACATAAGAAAAGTATTTGTGAGAAAGAGGAGAGAGAGAAAAAAGAGAGAGAAAGAGAAAAAGAGAGAGTGTGAGCGAGAGAGAATGTAAGAGACAGAGAGACTGAGAGATGGAAGATATATAGAGAGACAGAGAAAGAGAGAGATTTAAGCTGCTGAGACTGTCCACTCATCTCAGTGTGGGATATAAAAAATAGTATGACACTATTATACAAAGTGAGACAAAACCAGCCAGGAGGACCTGCCATGGGTTGGAATCTACCACAAAGGTGTGGGGAGAGGAGAGTAGGTAAGATAGAGAAGGGACAAGTTTGACAATAATAGTTGGGAATAGCAACACTGGTCTTAAACTGAGTGTGGTAAAGGAATAAATGTGATAACCCTTCAATGTCTTGCAAAACTCAATGAGCGAAAGGAGAGAGAAAGTGAGAGAGAGAAGAAAATAGCTTCTGTTTGAACCACAGAGGCAAGTTGTGGGGGAGTGGTGGATGGGTGGGAAATGGGGCACACTTGTCGGGGGAAATTGCATGGGTGGAGGGTTGGGTGTCGGAACACTGCATGACTAAAACCTAATCATGAACAGCTTTGTAACGGTCTATTGCATAGTGATTGAATTAAAAAAAAAGCTTGCTATAATGAAAGCTTCAGTTTAGGTTAAACACAAATGACTATTTTAGGTAAAATTAAGAAAAACAATTTCCGGAAAGGGAGTCATGAAGGGCTGGGCTAGCTGTGTTCATGACTCCCCTTGTTCCACCCAGAGATGCGGCTGCTTCTTATGCAAATGGTTCAACCACGTTCCCTCTGCAACCAAAGTGGGAGCCGGTTTTGTGGGTAGTGAGGATTGGTAGGTGAACATCTCCCTTTTTGTTTGAGACACCTAGAAGCTTTACCGTGGGTTGCAGGAGCTGGTGAGCACACTTGGGTACCCCCAGTGAGCTTCTGAGAGAAGGGGCTTGAGGCCTTAGGGAGGGTGGCTTTGTTCAGTACTAAGAAACTTTGATCTCATAACAGTTTCTGTGTCTCCTCATCAGGGTTTATCTCAGTGTTTCAGTTGGATCAGCTTGAGGGTGCTGTGGGTGTAGCTGTATATGCACCCTGAGAGCTGAGAAAGGGCCTCACCCTTCTCCATGGGCTGACAGAGCCACAGGAGGCCTAGTAACACTCTTTCTCCTCCCATCTCTTCTGAGGAGAAGCGACCCTCAGCCTCTGCTTGCCTTAGCTGTTTGTAGAAAAGGAGCTTCTTCTCCCTATGGGTCAGCACCAGGTCTTTCCTTAGAACGCCAGCTTCTCCTTGACTTTTCCAAGTTCACCCTGGGGAGAGAAGGCAGCAACTGAAAACGTCAGAGGGTATGGAGGGAGTACAGCATGAAAGGTGGTGCTACCAATCCAGGTTTGATTCCCTGCACTTGAACTGGGCCCTGAGAGAAACACCAGATGTGATTCCTGAGCACACAGCCAGGAATAAGTCCTGAGACAAAGACAACAACGCACAAAAACAAACAGATAAAAGAAACAAAAGTCAGATTCTTCCTGGGGGCGTGCCTGGCTGGACAGATGCGTGGGAAAGTGATAGAGCCCCAGGACTCGGCAAAGGTGAAACTACATCTCTCAGGTGTCTGAGTGGAAGTGGAAGTAAATAGACATTTTGAACTCTCACACTGGTCTGCCTACACCTCAGTTACTTTCCCTGGGGGCGTTACTGGTTGCTCACAAGGCTGCCTATTAATACAAAAAAGAAGGAAATTCAACACCAAGGGAAGGAAATATCTTCAAGAGAAAGAAACAGTACCCAGAGGAATCCATCCCTGAAAACCGCAGCACCATGGGGAAACAACGCAGATCCCCAGTTTGAAGAACAGATGAAGAAACCAACCCTGAAGACTCAAAAAAGAATGCAGATGTGCTTAATCTCTCTGACAAAGAATTCAGAGAAGAAATGGTTAGGATGTTTAACGAGCTAAATAAAAAAAAAATGGAACAGATGTCCAATAAAATACAGGAGAACATAAATGAAGTAGTGGAACGGGCAGTCAATAAATTACAGGAGGAAATGAGAGCAGAAATGAGAACAATGCAAATGGAAATATCATCACTAAAAATCTCAGTAGATGAAATGAAAAAACACAATAGGGGCTCTCAACAGTAGGATAAAAGCAGCAGAAGAGAGAATCAGTGAGACTGAGGATGAACTGCAGAAAGCGCTCAGGCAACTACGTAAGATGGAAAAAAGACTGGAAAATGGTCAGCAGCAGAGCAGAGAACATTGGGATGATTCCAGGTGGAACAACATAAGAATCATCAGATCTCAGAGGGGCAGGAAAGTAACCCAAAGGAAATTAAAACAGTTAAAAAACATACTTACTGAAAAGTTCTCTGAGTTAAAGGACGAAGGCATCCCGATCCAAGAAGCCCTAAGGTACCAGCAAGAAGAGACCCTAATAGAAAGACTCTAAGAAACATCCTAGTCAAAGTAATGGATGCCATAGGCAGGGACATAATTATTCAGGCAGCAAGATCAAAGAAGGACATTTTATACAAAGGAGCATCCATTGGACTTTCAGCTGACTTCTCAGAAGAGACCCTCCAAGCCCGAAGGCAGTGGTGGGATATAGTAAAAAAAACTCATTGAAATGAATGCCTCAGCAAGAATTCTTTATCTGGGTAAACTCTCACTCAGATTTGGAGGACAGATATACAGCTTCTTGGATAAACAACAGCTTAGGTACTTTGTAAATTCAAAACCAACCTTAAAAGAAGGCCTGAAAGAGCTACTCTGAGATGAGACAAAACTCAAAAGAACAACAAACCTATACAGAAAGATGGCACAAAATCCCATGAAAATAATCTCTCAATGTCAAAGGTCTAAATGCACCAGTTAAGAGACAGAGTGGCAAAATGGATCAAAAATTGTATCTGACATTCTCCTGCCTTCAGAAAACACACCTGAACAATTGGAGCAAAGACAGTCTCAAAGTAAAAGGCAGGAAAACAATCTTTTACTCAAACAACCCATCCAAAAAGGCCGGGGGTGGCCATACTGATATCTGACAACACAGACTTCAGGTGGAAGAAGATCAGAAGGGACAGTGAAGGTGATTTCTTAATAATCAAGGGATACATATATCAGGAAGAAATTACACTGTTAAACATATATGCACCCAACGAGGGGCCAGCAAAATACCTAAAACAACTACTGATAGACTTCAAAAAAAAGACAGTGACAGCAACACAATTGTAGTTGGAGACTTCACACTGCTCTATCAACTCTGGATAGATCAATAAGATTGAAACTTACCAAGGAAATACTGGTCCTAAAAGAAGAGATGGAAGAGGGCTGGTAGATGTATACAGGGCATTTCATCCCCCAAAAGCGGAATACATTTTCTTCTCCAGTGCACATGGAACATACTCCAAAGTAGACCACATGCTGAGTCACAAATCATATCTCCATAAAGTCAAGAAGATAGAAATTGAGTCAACTAGTTTTTCAGACCATGATGCACTGAAAATAGAAGTTAATCGGACACAATCACGGTATAATAATACCGAAGCACCTGGAAACTAGCTCACTGTTGAACAACCAGCAAGTCATAAAAAGAAATCAAAGAGGAAATCCAAAAAATTCATGGAAACAAGACTGAAGACAAAAATTACCAGAACTTGTGGGATGTAGCAAAAGCAGTGTTAAGAGGCAAGTTCATAGCTTTTCAAGCAATCATCAGAAAAGAGGAAAAGGCCATAATAAACAGTCTGACTTCACAACTTAAGATCTTAGAGAGTGATCAGCAAAAGGAGCCCAACCAAGGCAGAAATAAAGAAATAATAAAACTTAGAGCAGAAATCAATGAGATAGAATGTCAAAAACAATCCAGATGATCAAGGAAACCAAGAGCTGGTTCTTTGAAAAAAATAAACGAGATTGACAAACCACTTGCAAGACTTGTAAGAAAAGGAAGAGAACCCAAATAAATAGAATCAGAAATGAGAAGAGACATCACAACAGAGAACACAGAAATTAAAAAGATCATCAGAGATTACTATGAGACTCTGTATGCCATGAAATAAGAGAACCTAGAAGAAACGGACAAATTCCTGAATTCCTATAGCCTCTACGTAGAAGCCTCTAACTTCTACGAGGCACATATCTCCCTGATACCCAAAGCAGACAGAGATGTCACAAAAAGGGAAAACTACAGACCAATCTCCCTGATGAACACAGATGCTAAGATCTCCAATAAAACACTAGCAAACAGAATCCAAAGAGTCATCAAAAAGATTATACACCATGACCAAGTGGGATTCATCCTGGGAATGCAAGGATAGTTCAACATCTGAAAGTCAATCAACATAATACATCATATCAATAAAAAGAAAAATAAAAACCATATGATCATATCAATAGAAGCAGAGAAGGCATTTGACAAGATTCAACATCAGTTCATGATAAAAAAACTCCTTAAAATGGGAATTGAAGGAACCTTCCTCATATAATACAGGCCATCTACTACAAGCCCACAGCGAGCATCATTCTCAATGGGGAAAAACAGAAAGCCTTCCCCTTAAGATCAGGGACAAGACAAGGCTGCCCACTGTCACCACTTCTCTTCAATATAGTACTGGAAGTACTTGCCATAGCAATCAGGGAAGAAAAAAGACATTAAGGGCATCGGATAGGAAAGGAAGAATTCAAGCAGTCACTATTTGCAGATGACATGATATTATACCTGGAAAACCCTAAACTCTCTACCAAAAAGCTCCTAGAAATAATAGATTCCTATAGTAGAGTGGCAGGGTACAAAATCAATACCCAAAAAATCAATGGCCTTCCTATATGCAAACAACGAAAGAGAAGAAAGGGATATTAAAGAAACTATCCCATTCACAAATGCACCACAGAAAACCAAATACCTAGGAATCAGTTTGACAAAGAATGTAAAGGATTTCTACAAAGAAAACTACAAAACATTACTTCAGGAAATAAAACAGGACCTGAGGAAATGGAGACACATTCCCTCCTCATGGATTGGAAGGATTAACATTACAAAATGGTAATATTCCCTAGAGCTTTATACAGATTCAATGTGGTCCCTATAAAGATACCCATGATGTTCTTCAAAGAAACTGAACAAACACTCCTGAAATTTGTATGGAATAATAAACCCCCACGAATAGCTAAAGCAATCCTTGGGAAAAAGAAGATGGGAGGTATCACTTTCCCCAACCTCAAAGTCTACTACAGAGCAGTAATAATTAAGACAGTGTGGTATTGGTATAGAGACAGACCAGTAGACCTATGGAATAGAACAGAATATCCTGAAACACACTCTCAAATATACGACCACTTAATCATCAATAAAGGAGCAAAAAATATTAAGTGGAGGCGAAGAAAGCCTCATCAACAAATAGTTCTGGGAAAACGGGGCAGCTACGTGTAAAAAAATAAACTTAGACCTCTTTCTAATGCCATGCAGAAAAGTCAGATAAAAATGGATTATAGATCTCAACATCAGACATGAATCTATAAGGTACATCTAAGAAAACATAGGAAAATCGCTCTACAACATTGAAACAAAAAGCATCTTCAAAGACAAAACACCACTGACCAAGCAAAACGAGGCAAAGATAAACAAATGGGATAATATAAAATTGAAAAGATTCTGCACCTCAAAAGAAATGGTGACCAAGATGCAAAGACAATACACAGAGTGGGAAAGAGTATTCACCCAATACCCATCTGACAAGGGCTTAATATCCTGGATATATCAGGCACTGGTAGCACTTCACAAGAATAAACAGCCAACCCCATAAAAATGGGGAGAAGAAATGGACAGAAGCTTCCAAAAGAAGAAATTCAAATGGCCAAAAGGCATATGCAGTGCTCTTCATCACTAATCAGCGTGATGCAAATCAAAACAACAATAAGGTACCATCTAACACCACAGAGACTGGCACACATCCAAAAGAGCAAGAACAACCGGTGCTGGCATGAATGTGGGGAAAAAGGTACTCTCATCCACTGTTGGTGGGAGTGCCGATTGGTCGAGTCCTTTTGGAAAACAATATGGACATTCCTCTGAAAACTAGATATTGATCTCCCATTTGATCCAGCAATACCACTCCTGGGAATATACCCTAGATACCCCAAAACACATAGCAGAAACACTATCTGTACTTTGTTATTCATCACTGTGCTATTCATGATAGCTAGAATCTGGAAACAAACTAACTGCCCTACAACAGAGGACTGGCTAAGGGAAACTGTGGTACATCTACACAATGGAATACTATGCAGCTGTCAGAAAAGATGAAATTATGAAATTTACCTGCAAATGGATGGACATGGAGACTGAGTTTTCAGAAGGAAAAGGACATATATAGAATGATTGCATTCATTAATGGGATATAAATATGTACCAGTGTTTTACTAAGTGTGGGAAATGGTAATGTCAGACAAGAACTCACCATTGAATATACATAAAGAGACTTAAATGATAAACCCTAAATATCTGCAGGGCTAGCTGCAATGTGTAAAAGAAGAGGAGAGAGAAAGAGAGGGAAAATGGGGTGCCTGATATTGAGGCAGCCTGGGGGGGTGGGCAAGGGGATGTGGGTCATTGGTGCTAGGAATGGGGCACTGGTGGAGGGATGAGTGCTGGAATACTGAATTACCAAGAACCAATTATGAACACCTTTGTAATTGTATGTCTCACGGTGGTATAATCACTCTATCACTGTCTTCCTGTTTATCATCGATTTGCTCGAGCGGGCACCAGTAACATCTCCATACGTCCTGTCTTATGCTAGTAGAGCCCAAGGGCATCTGCTCACTCCAGGAACATAAAGAGCCTGAAACCATTGCATCAGGTCATGGGAGTGAGGTCTATAATTGTTACTGGTATTTGGCATATCAAATACGACACAGGTAGATTGCCAGGCTCTGCAGTGTATTGTATATATACATGTGTGATGTATATATATACATATATACACGTATACATACATACATGCATACACACAAAAATTTGCATGGAATTAAAAAAATAAGTCAGATGGAGTAGCGAGGCTTAGGAGCAAAATACCTGGCTGCAGTCTTAACCCAATCTTCTCCTTTGTGTGTGTGTGTGTGTGTGTGTGTGTGTGTGTGTGTGTGTGTGTTTGGGTCAAGGCTGCAGTACTCAGTTTTTATGCCTGACTTGGGCTGTGTGTAAGGTAATTACCCCCTGCTGTATTGTCTTTACAGCCCATTTCTGATCCTATCTTGTCTTTATTTTTGTCTTCTCTCTCTCTTTCTCCTTTCTCTCTCTGTCTCTCTCTCTTCTTTTTTCTTTTCTTTTGGCTTTTGGGTCACACTTGGTGATACTCAGGGATTACTCCTGGCTCTACACTCAGAAATTACTCAAGGTGGTACTTTGGGGACCATATGTGATGTCAGGGATCAAACTAGGGTCAGTTCTATGTAAGACAAATGCCCTACGCATTGTACTATCACCCTAGCCTCTCTTTATTTCTTTGTTGGTTTTTTTCTCTATCCTTCCATGCTTCCATTCTTTCTTCTTACTTATTAGAAAACACACAGTGGTGTTCAGGGTTTATTCCTGGCTCTGCACTCAGTGGTAACTCCTGTGGTTTCAGAGATCAAACCAGTCAGTTCTGTGCAAGGCAAGTGCCTTACCACTGTACTAGCATTCCTCCTGTGTCTTTTTATTTTAGCTTGAGTTTGCCCTGCAGAACCCTTTTATATTCATGTAGTCCTATTAGTTTGTTTTAGGTTCTGTGATTTTGACCAATGGGATCACATTATGAAACAAAATCTTAGAGTGCCAGATACTGGAACATTCTGCCAATATTTTCCTAATATGTCTTTTTTTTGTCACGAGGCACCAGGGAGGGATGGCTGATTCTAGCCCTGGTCCACCACTCCAGCAGAGCCTCGCAACAAGCCAGATGATCCCTCACTCCATGAGGGCCGCCATTTTCCACATCAAGACTTCCCCTCTCATCAGAACTCCACCGAGCAGATGAGCCTATCACAGCCCGGATCATCGACACCCACTCTGCAGCAGTCTTTATCAAGTCCAGCCCAGGTATACTGATCCAGAGACTCACAGACTTGGGTCAGAGCTGCTATCAGCTCTCCCTGTGCCCAGCCACTCACGAGGCACCCAGGAGGGATGGTGGGTCCTAGTCCTGGCCCGCCACCCCAGCAGACCCTCTCAACAAGTCAGATGACCCCTCACTCCATGAGGGCAGCCATTTCCCACATCCAGACTTCCCTTTTGTCAGAACTCCACCCAGCAGATGAGCCTATCACAGCCTGGTTCATCGGACCCACCCTGCACCCTGCAGCAGTCTTTTTTAAAATCCGGCCCAGGTATACTGATCCAGAGACTCACAGACATGGGGCAGAGCTGCTACCAGCTCTCCCTGTGCCCAGCCGCTCACGAGGCACCCGGGAGGGATGGTGGGTTCTAGCCCTGACCCGCCACCCAGCAGAGCCTCGCAACAAGCCAGACGACCCCCCCACTCCATGAGGGCCACCATTTTCCACATTTGGACTTCCCTCTCGTCAGAACTCCACCCAGCAGAAGAGCCTATTACAACCCGGCTCACAAGGCCGCTTGCAGCCATGCAGTTCATCAATAAATGCTGGATTTAGAGGTGACTACAAGAGTATGCCACCAGCACGGCAGAGACTGGCAAGCCTCCTGTGTCGTATTTGATATGCCAAATACCGGTAACAATTATAGACCTCATTCCCATGACTTGATGGAATGGTTTGAGGCTCTTTATGTTCCTGGAGCAAGCAGAAGCCCTTGGGCTCTACTATCATGAGACACGACATCTGGAGATGTTACTGGTGCCTGGTCGAGCAAATCGATGATGAACGGGAAGACAATGATACAGTGATGTCTTTTGGAGTCTTGTAAACCCAAGGCCTTTGCCCACTTTGAAATTTGTGTATGGTGTGAGATATCAATCAATTTTCAATATTTTGCATGTGGCATCCGGTGTTCCCAGCACCTTTTGTTGAACGAAGTTTTTCTTGCTCCACTTTTACACAATAAGCTCCTTGGCAATAGAATGACTGTAGATCTGAGGATTTATCTGTGGGCTCTCAATTCTTATTCGTTGGTCAGTCTGTCCATGTTCCAATACTGTGCTGTTTTTATTGCTACAGTTTTCTATTATAATTTATTTATTTATTTATTTAAAATTTTTTTATTTTTACAGTTACAAAGATATACAATTAAAAGTTCATATTTGGGTTTTGGTCATACAGTGTTCCAGCACCCATCCCGCCACCAGTGCCCATCTCCAACCATCAATGTCCCCGGTTCCCTCCCCCTCCCCAGCCCCTCCTCCATGGCAGGTTCTTTATTTCTTTCCCTTTCTCTCTCTTTCTCTTTTCCTTCCCCTCCAGACTATGGATTACAGAACATACATTTAAATGTTGTCATGTGTGTCCTTTTGCCTCTATTTAATTATTTAAAAAATTTTTATTATACCACTGTAAGACATACAGTTACAAAAGTGTTCATATTTGAGTTTCTGTCATACAGTGTTCCAGCACCCATCCCTCCACCAGTGCCCATTTTTCTCCACCAGTGTCCCATGATTTGTCCCCCTCCCCCAGCCTGCGTCTATGGTGGGCAATTTTTATTCTCTCTCTCTCTCTTTCTTTATCTCTCTCTTCCTTCTTTTACACACTGGCTTGCAATACATACAGTTAGAGGTTATCATGTATATCCTTTTACCTACTTTCAATGCTTAGTTCTATGCTGGTATTATCATTTACAATAATTATTAGTACACTGTTCCTTTCTCTGCATTTCCTAACCTCTGACTCCCACACATTTGCAAGACCTCCTGATCCATGTTTGTCTGGCCATAGATATTGGTATCATGCTATTGTTTTATTTACTTCAAATGAATGCAGTCATTCT
Organism: Cryptotis parvus; assembly: GCA_021461705.1. Lineage (NCBI taxonomy): Eukaryota > Metazoa > Chordata > Mammalia > Eulipotyphla > Soricidae > Cryptotis > Cryptotis parvus. The sequence continues at coordinate 21,441 of JAJIBD010007117.1, read as the reverse complement.
AGATCTGTCCTTTCCCCTCTGGCTAATTTCGCTCAGCATGATCCTCTCCATGTCCATCCATTTATAGTAAGGAAATGCGATAGTCTTAGATTATTTTCTCTTTGACAGCATTGACTATGCTAGATTATAGTTCATGCATTAAGTTTTTAGTCTATATATTCTTGCAACACATGTTACCTTAATAAATTAAAAATATGAATGAGATTTCCCACTAAAAGTAACATAAAATTCTTTTTTTTCTAGGACCATGCTAGCAGTACAGGGAAGTTAGGGCTGGGTCTGATGGCTTAGCATTCAAAGTCCAGTGCTGAGGTGCTCAGGACTGGGGACCAGCAGAACAACAGCTGGAGGTGGCCAGGGCTAGAACTCAGGATCTCACACATCCCAAGGAGGTGTTCATTCCTTTGTGTCATACCCTTGCTTTCCCCTGCCTCCAAAGTTGTAATTTAATAAATAAAGCACTCTTTCCCAAGCACTTATATAAGAAGAGGAACATAAACCAAATTACAGCAAAGCCAAGGAAATGAAATGACAGCAGAAATAAGTGAAACAGAAATATATAATAGAATAAATCAGTTAAGCAAGGACTGGTTCTTTGAGTATTTCATTTACTTGAAATAACAACAGATACAAATAATACAAGATGAGAAGGAAATATCATGAACTGGATAAATCTTTAGTATAAGTGCCAAATAGAAAAGGATAAAAGGTATTACTTATCAATATGCAAGCTCAGAAAGTGGTTATAACCAAAAACTCTGTAGCTGTTAAAAGAATACAAATGGAAGAGTATGAATAGTTCTTGTGTACATTTTACAACAGACAAGCCATCAGTTCTTGACTGTTAAAACGTGAAATAAAGAGACCGAGCATGGAACTATTAAAGAAATGAATTATATTGGACAGCTGAAAGAAATCTTTAACCATAGATGACTTCACTGCAGATTTCTACACATTTTTTAAGGAAAGTTAATGGTCTCTCTGAAGCTTTTTTCAGAAGACCAAAGAAACTGCAAGCTTTTTAGCCCATTTTTTGACATGATATTTACCCAAATATGAATAACAGATAGTATAAAAATATTGACAACTATTCCTTATAAACAACGATTCCACATAAAAATATAAACAACTGTTCCTTATAAACATTACTAGAAAGACTTGTGATCAGTATGTTGTATGCATCACCTCTAGCACACACTCACACACACATACACACACATACACTCAGACATAAACATCACTATGGCAGGATAAATAGGGTTTATTTCAGTAATGTCAATATTGAAAAGTTTATTAGTACAGAAAAATTACCTTGGCATATTCATCATTCTTTTCTATTAATAACAGTAAAAGTTTAGAAGCATCAAGAAGATTCTTCAATCTGATAAGAGTATATAAAACACCTATGGCTATATTAATATTTAATACTGAAACAATAATTTTCATATTTAATGAATCATTAAATGTTGAAATAATAGAATTTCATATTTAATGTCAAAACACTGGAAAGAATTTCCTCCAAAATAGGAATTAAGAGAAGAAAGAGAATAGTCACTCTAAATACTTTTATTTCTTTTTATTTTTAATGTTTTACTAATATTTTGTTGAGTCACCATGCCATAGTTAGAAAGCTGTTCATAATTGTGTTTCAGTTATATACTCTTTCAACACCCATCCCTCCACCAGTGTACGTTTCCCACCACCAATGCTCCCCTTTGCCCTCCTGTAATGCCTGCACCCCATACGCCTCAGAACCTCAACCTGTCTCTATAGCAGGCACTTTCCTTCTCTCTCTCTCTCTCTCCCTCTCTCTTTCTCTCATTGGCATTATGGTTTGCAATACAGATACTGAGAGGTTACCAAGTTTTTCATTTAGCTATTCTGCACACTATTATTATACAGTGGTCATTTACCACTGTCTTTGTCATAGTGGCTCCTCCCCTATCCCAACTGCCTTTTCTCCAAGAGATTGAAGCATGTTTCCAAGTGTGGACCAAATCTTCCTGCTATTGTTTATATTGCCTTGTATACTGGTTTTATATCATGTATGTTTATACCCCCACAAATGAGTGAAATCATTCTGTCCCTCTACTTCTGACTCATTTCACTCAGGATGATACACTCCATGTCCATCTATTTACAAGCAAATTTCATGACTTCATCTTTCCTAAGCTGCATAGTATTCCATTGTGTAGATGTGCCATGGTTTCTTTAACCAGTCATCTGTCATAAGGCACTCAGGTTGTTTTTGGATTCTGGCTATTGTGAATAGTGCTGCAATAAACATAGAAGTGCAGATGGGGTTTCTGCTGTGTGTTATTGAAGCCCAGGGTATATTTTCAGAAGCGGTATTCTGGGTCATATGGAAGCTCAATTCCTAGCTTTTTGAGGAGTGTCCATATTGTTCTCCAAAAAGGGTGAGGCAGTGGGCATTCTCACCAACAAGAAAGGAGTCACTTTCTCCTTGTAACTATACCAGCACTGTGGTTCTTGTTTTGGATGTGTGCCAGTCTCTGTGGTGTGAGATGATATCTTGTTGTTTTGATTTGCCTCTGTCTGATGATTAATGATGTAGAGCATTTTCTTATGTGTCTTTTGGCAATTTACATTTATTCTTTGAGAAGGTTTCTGTTCATGTCTTTCCCCCATTTTTGATGGGGTAGGATGTTTCTTTTTCTTGTAGTGTTCTACTGGTGCCTACATATCTTGAATATTAACGCTTATCATACAGGTTTTGGGAAAATAATTTTTCCCAATCTGTGGGCTATCTTTGTATATTGATCATAGTTTTTTTGAAGTGCATAAGCTTTTTAATTTCATGTAGTTTCACTTGTTTATCTTTGATTCCACTTGCTAGGTCAGTGGTGTTTCATCTTTGAAGATATCTTTAACTTCAATGACATGGATAGTTCTACCCACATTTTCCTACATATAGCTTATGGATTCAGGTCTGATGTTGATGTCTCTAATCCATTTTGTTCTGATCTGACTTCTGTGCCTGGGATTAGAGAAAGGTCTGAGTTCATTTTTTTTTGCATGTAGCTGTTTAGTTTTCCCAACACCATTTTTTTTTATTTTTTTAATTTTTTAAAATATTTTATTATACGACCATGAGATATACAATTACAAAGATGTTCATGTTTGGGTTTTGGTCATACAGTGTTCCAGCACCTATCCCCCAACAGTGCTCATTTCCCACCACCAATAACCCCAATTCCTCCCCGATCCCCTAGCCTGCCTCTAGGCAGTTTCTTTATCTCTTCTCTCTCTCTCCCTCTCTCTCTCTCTCTTCTCTGACACATTGTGCACTGCAATATATACGATTTAAGGTTATCCGGTGTATCTTTTACCTATATTCAATGCTCAGTTCTAGGCTGGTTTTATCATTTTTGACGATTATTAGCACTCTGTTTCCTTCTCTGTCTTATCTAACTTCTGACTCCCACTCAGTTGTGGTAGATTACACCTTTGACAAGACCTCTTGATTCATGTTTTGCCTGACCTTGGATATTGGTAACATAATATATATGTATGTATATATACATATATATTTATGTCGTGAAAATAAATGCAGTCATTCTATATCTGTCTTTTTCCTTCTGGCTAATTTCACTAAACATGAGCCTCTTCATGTCCATCCACTTATAGGCGAATTTCATAACTTCATTTTTCCTAAAAGCTGAATAATATTCTATTGTGTAGATGTACCAAAATTTCTTTGTCCAGTCATCAGTTCTGGTGCATTTTGGTTGTTTTCAGATTCTAGCTACTGTGAATAGCACTGCTATGAAGATAAAAGGGCAGAAGGTGTTCCTGCTGTGTGTTTTGACTTCCCAAGGTATATTTCCAGCAGTAGTATGACAGGGTCAAACAGGAGCTCAATTTCTAGTCTTTGGAGGAATGTCCATATTGTTTTCCAAAAAGGCTGTACAAGTTGACATTCCCACCAACAATGGATGAGAGTCCCTTTCTCCCTGCATCCACACCAGTATCCCAGCACCATTTTTGTAGAGACCTTCCTTGTTCCACTTCACATTTCTTGCTCCTTTATCAAACATCAGGTTATCATGTTCTTTAGGGTAGGAACTAAGATATTTGACTCTGTTCTATTGGTATGTGGATCTGTCTTTATTCCAATACCATGCTGTTTAATTACTATTGCTTTGTAGTATAGTTTGAAGTTGGGGAAAGTGATGCCTCTCACTTTCTTTTTTCCCAAGGATTGCTTTAGCTATTCATAAGCGTTTGTACATGCTTTTAATTCAGATATTATTATAGGACTTGTTTTGCATTCTGGAGAAGACTATGTTCTTTCTTGAACATATATATCCTACAGTTACTCTTCACTTATATATTTCTAAGTAAATTTATTACAGTAAAAACCATTTGCTTCACATGCAAGCACAAAAATATAAAAAGAGAGAAAAATGATAAGAGAATGACTGCAATTCACACCCAGTCTATCAAGACAAGTGAAGGAAATTGGACACACATGATTGGAAAGGAAAGAGGAAAACTTCTCTCCACCTGAAAATGGCATGATTAACTCTGCACCCTATACGCGATGGCTTGGAAGATACTGGCATGTTCTTGTTTGTAGAGTTTACTCTTTTGAGCTATATTTTATCACTTATAAAAATATTTCTGAAAACCTAAAATAAATAACTTAGTTTGCTATAAAAGCACTTAAGAAGCAAAACAGCAAGGAGAATCAACCTTGATTTGCGAGACTAGTTTTGAGAGAAATGCCTGAGTGAAGGAGATGTTCATACAGATCTTTCACAACAAGACAATTTACTTGAATATCCTATTACTTCAAAATCACTTATCCCAGCAGGTATAGTACTGAGCTGCTCTAGTTCAATAACATTAAACTTATTTTGCACATGGGGTTACAAGAAGCAAAACAGCAAGGAGAAACACACAAACCAGTTTTGCGAGAAATGCATGAGTCAAAGACATGTTCAGACAGTTCTTTCACAGCAAGGTAATTTACTTGAATATTCTTATCACGTTTGTTCTACAAAATCCCAGCAGTTAAAGCACTGAACTGTCCTAATCCCTGACTCAGTTCCTTGAGTGACAGGGAAGATCTCCAGAACTAGGTTTCTGTGATCCTAAACCAGATAAAGCTCTGTGACAAACTCTTCTTTATTCCAGAAGGTCCATCATTTAGCAAAGAACTTCTCCACTGTGCTCTCTCTCTGCAGAGCAAAGCCATTTACAGCCCGGTAAGTTTCCGACAGAGTCTAGGGTGTGAATGAAGAGAGGCTAGAGCACAGGTGGTTAGAAATAGAAATGTTCAGTGTGGCTTGTTAGAAAACTAGAATTTGGGTGTGCATAATTTGACCTAAATGAAAGGTAAAAAATTTTTACCATTCTCCTAAAAAAATAGAACAAACAGGCATATAAAGCTAGGAAAACAAATTTTTTGTTTAACAATTAAGAAATGAAAAGTATGTTGTAGTCAATTGTCAGTGTAAAGTCTAATAATAGCTTTGCGATCTCTGCTGATTGTGGCTGTGTTGTTCTGTCCCCATATGAGTTGTAACAAACCCTGGAACTGTTTCATTCATCTTCTCCACTGCTGTTCCTTAATTTTTCCTTTCAAAATTTGTTTCTCAATTCTAGCTCAAGTCATCTCCCTCCATTCCTCCTTTCTTCTCTACTTTTCTATTATTAATACCCACTGGTTTTTTATTTTTCTTTTTTTCTGTTTCAAGTTTTCTACCTTATATTGCACATGTAGGTGAAGTCATCAAATACTTTCAGTTTATTTTTTACTTATTTTACTTTATACATTTCCTTGAACTCCTGTTTGTTGCAGGTGACAAAATTTTACTTAAAAAAGTACTTAAGTAGTATTTAATTATATAAGTATGCCACATTTTAAATCAAATAATCTTTTGACAGTCTTTGCTTATATATTTTTGTTTACATGTGAACTACAACAAATATTGGGATGAATGACTTTATAGGGGGTTATACTTCTGATTCCCTTGGGTTACTCCTGTCTCTGTAGTTGGCAATTACTCCTAACTATGATGCCATGAATCAAATGTGGGTGGCTACGTGCAAGGCAAGGACCTTATCTACTATCTCTCTGGCCCCAAGAATATAATCTTTTGTGCTGAGATTTTCATATTACTTGGATAAATAAGTAAGCAGACTCTACGTTTTAATTAGAAGTAGTAAATGGCAGAGATAACACACTCCAGGCATGGCCTCAGGTATGGATCCAAGTATTTCAGTACATGTGCTGCTGAAGCGAGCACGCCTGGATCCAACTAAAAGCAAGATGCAACAAAAATTTCTTTTATTAAGAAGGCTGCAGGTTTAACTCAATATGTTCCCGACCAGATCCATAATTGGGCCTCTCCAGTCTTGACTTCTAAGATTGTACCCCCAAATCAGGGCTAAGTTGTCATTCTTCACCCTGGGCCAGGTATGTCTCAGTAGTCATAGGAACAATCTCATGGCTGCAGGAGTTGGGGCATCTCTCACTTCACTTCTGGCGCTCTGGTTCCAGTCTGGTACCTGGATTGCTTATGTTTAGTGCTTCCCTAGCAGTTACTTCGGCATAAAACTGTGTCCCCAGTGTTACACACTTCTTTGAAGGAAATCCCACACCACTCTTTCACACACACCAGACACACACACACACCCCACAGATCATGGTGTGTGTGTGTGTGTGTGTGTGTGTGTGTCTTTCTTGTCCTTCTCAAGAAAGTTGGTTCTTTCATGGAATAACTAGATGTTTGTTTCTCTTGTACATGGTCAGTTTCTTTTTTATAATTTTATTATACCATCGTGAGATATACAATTATAAAGATATTCATGATTGCGTTTCAGTCATTCAGTGTTCCAGCACCCATCTCTCCACCAGTGCACATTTCCCACCATCAATGTCCCCAGATTCCCCTTCCCCAGCATGCTTCTATAGCAGGGATAATCATCATCATCATCATCTTCATCATCATCATCTTCATCATCATCATCTTTTTCTTCTTCTCCTTCTTCTTCTCCTTCTTCTTCTTCTTCTCCTTCTCCTCCTCCTCCCTCCTCCCTCCTCCTCCTTCTTCTTCTTCTTCTTCTTCTTCTTCTTCTTCTTCTCTTTCTCCTTCTCTTCCTCCTCTTCTCCCTCATCCTCCCTTCTATTACACATTGTGGCTTGTCATACATACATTTCATGGTTATCATGTATGTCCCTTTGCCTACATTCAATGCTCCGTTTAGTCATGACATATCTATGATTAATTTCAACACAGAAATTAAAGATATCTTTTCAGGAATGTGGGGACATTGGTGGTGGGAATGGGGCACTGGTGAAGGGATGGGTGCTAGAACAATATATGACTGAGATCCAATTATGAACATCTTTGTAAGATTGTTATTTTGGTGGTATAATTAAAAAAATAAAAAATAAAGATATTTTTTCAAGACATACATGACTTATATCATGCCTGTGAGAATGCTATTTTTTCAATGTCATTTTCAGTGAAGATTTTATCTTAAAACTGCAAACAAAATATCACCACCAATGTCCTTTTAGCAAATATTCAACTACCTCTGACCTTTAATAATAATATTGCAGAATCTGTTAGGACATTTATGAAGTGCTGACTTATGTTCATTCACTCATATTTTCACTTTGTATTCACACCCCTTCTTTTAGCAACATGGTGGTTATCTTTGATGAGGAGGTCAAGAATATACTCAAACAGGTGGGGAAAGAAGAGCTGAAACCAGTTACCTGTCTAGGGAATGCTAAGAAATTCCATCATTATAAAGTGTTACGAAGAAATAAGACAGGAGCCTCCCTGTTTTGGGAACAACCTGCTGTTCCTGCTGAATTCTCCATCCTGGATATCCTCGACCCAAGTTCTCCATCCCCAGGTATTGTCAGTCAGCAACAAAGATGTTGAAAGCTGAAAAAATGCAGCTGCTCAAGGAGAGGTGGGGCAGCATGCCAGTTGAAATCTCCCTTCTCCCCAGGTTGATAACATGCCCAGTCTTGATTAAAGACTAGGGAGAAAGCCTAAGGCTGATATTTAACAAATATCTGAATCTAGACTTGTATGATTTAATTTAATACAGTAGCTCTCAAATTAAGAATGTTATCATACTTTTCCAAAAATAGACTAAAGCTCAAAACATTTCTTTATTTCTTTTACCTGATCTTCCAAGGTATATACCTAGTTACTTGTAGAACTGGGATCCACACCCAGGTCTCCCTGGTCTTAGTTCCTATTTTTACTCCATGTACTGTCACTTGGCTATGTCTCCTCCACCTGCCAGTGTTCAGATGGCACGGATCTCCTAGACCATCAGATGGTAATCCATAGCAATTTAGGGGTAGGACACTATACCTGCTATACAGACTTTAGATACAGATGTGTGTTCTCAGTGATAGCTTTCACTTAAACTTTAGTAGGTTAGTTAACATCCTGAATGAGAAATTTATTTATTTATTTATTTTTTTTGATTAATCTAGTCTCATTTTATTTTATTTTTTTTTGACTTTTTTATTTTTAAAATTACAAAGATATACAATTAAAAAGTTCATATTTGGGTTTTGGTCATACAGTGTTCCAGCACCTGTCCCTCCACCAGTGCCCATCTCCCACCACCAACGTCCCCAGTTCCCTCCCCCTCCCCAGCCCTCCTCCATGTCAGGTTCTTTATTTCTTTCCGTTTCTCTCTCTTTCTCTTTTCCTTTCCCTCCAGACTATGGATTACAGAACATACATTAAAGGGTTGTCATGTGTATCTTTTTGCCTCTATCTAATGCTCAGTTCTAGGTTGGTATTAGTACCCTCGACAATTGTTAGCACACTGTTCCATTTTCTGTCTTACCTAGCCTCTGACTCCCACACGTTTGTGATAATTTCCACCTTTGACAAGACCTCCTTATATATGTTTCACTTGACCTTGGATATTGGTATCATAATATGTACATATATATTTATGTTATGCAGATAAATGCAGTCATTCTGTATCTGTCTCTCTCCTGACTAATTTCACTCAACATAATCTTCTTCATGTCCATCCATTTATAGGCAAATTTTATAACTTCATTTTTCCTAACAGCTGCATAGTATTCCATTGTGTAGATGTACCAAAGCTTTTTTATCCGGTCATCGATTTTCGGGCACTCTGGTTGCTTCCAGATTCTGGCTATTGTGAATAATGCTGCTATGAACATAAACGTAGGGATGGTGTTTCCGCTGCGTATTTTTGGTTTCTACTCCAGAGTAGATTCCCAGGAGTGGTATGGCTGGGTCAAATGGGAGTTCAATTTCTAGTCTTTGGAGGAATGTCCATATTGTTTTCCAAAAGGCTGTACCAGCTGGCATTCCCACCAACAATGGATGAGTGTCCCCCTTTTTCCCCACATCCACGCCAGCACTTGTTGTTCTTGCTCTTTTGAATATGTGCCAGTCTCTGTGGTGTAAAGTGGTATCTGGCTGAGAAATTTAAACCAGTGTTTCTCAATTTCAAGTTTGTAGACCAGTGCCAGTCTGCCTATGTAGAAAGATTGAAAACCAATGGCATGATCCTAAGTTGGAAACAATTTGGAGGACATGATTGAAATCACAAAGACAGTAGGGACCTGTTAATTTTAGGCTATTCCATTATCTATGCCAGTTTATTCAAAGCTTATCTTGCACAAATGTGTGACCAATTTTTCTCTATGCAGTTCCTTTCATAGATGGACCATTTATCTACAAAGATAAAACTGTCACAAAAGAAGGGGGTGATTTGACTATTGATACAGATATTGGGTTTAAAGTAGGCGCCTCATTGGATAAGAAGGAGTCTCATGAATCCATCCTCAAGTTTCAGATTAATGAGATTACAACAGAAATCTGGACAGACCTTCTCTCACGGTAAGCCTGCTGCAGTAAAAACACAGGGTTGGCTTGCAAAAGATGCATGCTTTGGGATAAAGAAGCATAGAAATGGAAAAAAAAATGGCATTCTAGATAGATTTGTTCTTTGTATTTGTTAGTTTCTTTAGAGTTACTAACTATGTTTGAAGGGCGACCTAGATGGTTAGAGATGGGTGGAATGAGAAAATAAGCATGAAAATGAAATTAACAACCATCTTGAGATGTGTAATTCCTTCCCTTTAATTGACAGGAATATCCTCCCTTTATTTTTCTCCTTTATCTTCTCTATCTTTTCTTTAGGTCTCTCCTAGTTTAGGAAGGGATATACCAGTTGTTCCAGTTTACTCCTGCCTCTGCACTCAGTAACCATTCTATATGCTGGATGTTCAGGGTATCAAAAAGATCCACCCCAAAAAATAAAAAATATTTTGCTCATAGATATAAAATAAACCAACAAAGTATTAACTTATATGGAAAAAGAGTCGAATTAATTGTTTGAGTAAATATTATATTAGCATTCTGGACTGTATTTTATATTTTTAAGCAACTCGTGATTCAGTTTGTCTCCATGTATGTATGCAAAGCTGGTGAATGATCGCCTAAGGTTTAACCACAAATTTACATGTCTTTGTAATATTAAAAATAAAGACTTCAATTTAAACACTTTTTATACTAGGAAGAAAGGAAGTGGAAATAACAGGAAATATTTATAAAGTTTTGCTTTATGGCCATATCTTTCAGTGCTCAGAGCTTACTCTTGGCTCTGTGCCCAGCGATCATGCCTGGCAGTACTCCAGAGACCATTAGTAGTGCACGGATCAATTGCATGTCAGCTGTGTGCGATGGTAGCAACCTTATCCATTGCACTGTCTCTTCAGCCTCCAAATCACAATTCAAAAGCTAAAAATTATGAGAAGATGGGGTATAAGTTTTTGAATTTTTAGGGTCTTGTAAGATTCCTATTAGAACCAGCATTCTAAAAGATTTCATGGTGTAAAGGACTATTTGGGGGCCAGTCCAGTGAGTAGGATGTTTGCCTTGCATGCAGCCGGCCCATGCCGGCCCAGGTTCGATCCCCCAGCATCCCATATGGTCCCCCGAGCACCGCCAGGAGTAATTCCTCAGTGCAGAGCCAGGAGACACCCCTGAGCATTGCCGGGTGTGACTCTAAAAAAGCAAGCAAGCAAACAAACAAACAAACAAGAACTATTTGGCTTTCTGTTAATGGAAAGAAAAGTGGTTTCCTCTTGAAGAATTACCTCAGTAGTTAAAACCCTACAGTTCAAGAATAAATGTTATCACTTTATTAATTTACTTTTTATTAATTTTTAAAATTTATTATGATTAATTCTGTGGTCAAATCATTAGGCTTAAATATATAAAACGAAATTAACTTATTTGACATTATTTTGAACCTTCCTGGTAGTACTCAGGGGCACATATGATGATACCCAGGGATCCCTACTGATGATACTTGACCGTGTATGTAGGCCAAAGATTTAGATAGTTGGAGTGCTGAAGGAATTAAAGAGGAGAAAGTAAAGTGAGTAGGTGGGTGATGGTGGTGATCGTCAATAAGCGTCACTTGGGAACTAACATTTGAGGCTTGACCTGAGATCTGAAGGCAGGAAGAAACAAGCTGGAGCGGGAAGAAATTAGTTTGGTCAAGGAGTATTAATGTCTCCCCGGTCTAGACATGGATTGGAATTTTTCAGTTGGGAGAAGTCCAGTAAACTTGCTGAAGTTCAACCAGTTCCTGCAATAAATTCAAATGGAGATCAGTTGACATAGCACTTGGTGACAAAACAGGAGCTTCCCCTTTATCCCCAAGGATAAAGGGAAAACTGGGCACTGGGTATGTGATACCTCCTCCTTGGGAAAAGTGAGTTAAGGATTACTTGATATTCCAAACAGCTCTTATCCTGTGCACTAACCCATCAGTAGACCCTGAGTTGAGCTAAAGAACTGAAATAAAGTTGAAATTTGTCTTTATTTAAATATCACAGGTCCCTTGAATCTCCTGTCAGTGATAGCCGTGATTTTCTCTAGCTATGACTATAGGTCTTTTTTTGGTCAGACTTTTTATTTATTTATTTATTTGTTTGTTTGTTTGTTTATTTATGCCACCTTGAGATATACAATTACAAAACTATATTATGTTTCAGTCATACAGTGTTCCAGCACCTATCCTTCCATTAATTATAAGCCTTTTTTTGGCTTTTATTTATTTATTTATTTATTTATTTATTTATTTATTTATTTATTTATTTAAGTATTTTATTATACCACCGTGAGATATACAAATAAAAATATATACAATTAAAAAGTTCATATTTGGGTTTTGGTCATACAGTGTTCCAGCACCCGTCCCTCCACCAGTGCCCATCTCCCACAACCAACGTCCCCAGTTCCCTCCCTCCTTCCCTAGCCCACCTCCATGACAGGTTCTTTATTTCTTTCCCTTTCTCTCTCTTTCTCTTTTCCTTCCCTTCCAGACTATGGATTACAGAACATACATTAAAAGGTTGTCATGTGTATCCTTTTGCCTCTATTTAATGCTCAGTTCTAAGTTGGCATTAGTGCCCTCGACAATTATTAGCACACTGTTCCATTTTCTGTCTTACCTAAACTCTGACTCCCACAAGTTTGTGAGAATTTCCACCTTTGACAAGACCTCCTGATATATGTTTCACTTGACCTTGGATATTGGTATCATAATATGTACACATATATTTATGCCATGCAAATAAATGCAGTCATTCTGTATCTGTCTCTCTCCTTCTGGCTAATTTCGCTCAACATAATCTTCTCCATGTCCATCCATTTATAGGCAAATTTTATAACTTCATTTTTCCTAACAGCTGCATAGTATTCCATTGTGTAGATGTACCAAAGCTTCTTTATCCAGTCATCGATTTTCGGGCACTCTGGTTGCTTCCAGATTCTGGCTATTGTGAATAGTGCTGCTATGAACATAAAAGTAGGGATGGTGTTTCCGCTGCGTATTTTTGGTTTCCCAGAGTAGATTCCCAGGAGTGGTATGGCTGGGTCAAATGGGAGTTCAATTTCTAGTCTTTGGAGGAAAGTCCATATTGTTTTCCAGAAAGGCTGTACCAGCCTGCATTCCCACCAACAATGGATGAGTGTCCCCTTTTCCCCACATCCACGCCAGCACTTGTTGTTCTTGCTCTTTGAATATATAAGCCTTTTAAAGACTCTTCTCAACCTTCTGAATCCACCTCCTTGCAGTCTTTTCTTGGGAGAGAACTTTGTGTTAGAAATCTATGAATTCCTAATTTATAATCTATAAATTACCTCAAAAGAAAACCTATAGTATTTTGGAAAGTGCAGATACCCTTAGCAATATGGTGATAAATCCACTGATTTATCAGAGAAGACAGTGATTTTGGTAACAAACCCTTTATTCCATCCATATATAACTACCTGCTGATGGCTCACCTGTAAAAAGTTCAAAGGCTCTAGCTCCATTCTAGTTCAAGTGGAAAAGCAAAACCAAGATGACCTTAAGAAATTTTCCTTCCTTTTGCCACATTGATTGACTTATTCATTTTTTACCTCAGGAAACTTAAAACAAAAGAGCCTTGGTTTTTGAAGGGAATGTCGGGAGAAAAAACAAAATCTGTATGTGGTGTCAGAGACGGTGGAAGTGACCAACAGTCCTGAGCTGCTGTTTAAAAATGATGTGAAATGGTTTGGAAAGTTCTCCATTCCACAGATCTCTTGTGTCACGGTACACAGCCTTAAAGGGGCTGGGAGCTCCAAGATCACGGCTAACTCAGAGAGGCCTATTTCTGGGGGGGCAAAAAGGGGTTGTGTCATTTCCCATTTACCACATGCCAAGAAAACCTAATTCAAACCTGTGAGTATATTACAATATGCTTATGAATAGAATAATTATATGGAAATAATTGAGTAATGATAAAAGGTAAATATACCAAATTGTGTGATACTATATCTTGCTTTGGGCAAAGGTAGATCCTGGAGAATCTAAAGTTTGTGCTTCTGTGCCATATTAAAATGCCATTTAATGACTCGAAGAATTGAAGAATCATTAACAATTCTCTAAGGCATTGGCACCCTATATGCAGTACTGCCCAGAGCAGAAATGTATTGAGTGAAATTTGAATATGTTTAAGCATATTTGATTTATGTCTTTTGTGGCAGGGTTTGAACCTGAGTTAGCTACATACACGACTATAACCTTACCCACTGAACTATCTCTGATTTCTAGCCACAATGTTTTCAATTAATATAGTACATTTAGAAATGATTCAGCCACATCAGTATAACCCACTTTATTAAGCATTGTTCCAAAGTGTGGATGTTAATCTGTGGGTTGTATGTGGTTGAAGTGTACACTGACTCAGTGACTACTAGAGGGAGACACCGAGGACATTCAGGCAGGCTCTGCATGACTGTCCCAGCTCTCCCCAGATGGTCATGGATTTCTTATTTTCAGGAGAGTTTAAAAGAGTTCTGGGTCTACTTTATATTTAAATATAAGCATGTATTACTGTATATCTCGGTTTATATTCCCAGGGTGAAGCCGAGGTACATGGTGATAAGGAGAGACAACAATCATTGACTTTATCAGAGCATGTGGTGATGGCGTATCAGAAGAAGCAGCTAGTTATTACCAAGGATGGCTGGAGTAAGCTGATGCTGAAGGAGTTGATGGGACACAAAACCCAGACTTCTTTAGGGAGAATAAGAGGGTAGAGGAGAAGCATTTTCAGCTGAAAATTGGATAGAGCAAACACATATGCTATAACTTAGCCACCTTCAAAGATTTCCCTATTGAAAGCTTCCCATGGGAAGACGAAGATAGAAAAAAAAGGAACCCAATATGAATTTTTTTGTGGCACTGGGAAAATGTGATTGGAATCTGCACTTTTAAGAGTTCCTTATCTCAGCAAGGGCCCTTCCAAGGTTAACTTCAACACCTTGTTAAAGCATAATCACTAATAGAATTGCAAGGAACTGGAGAGAGTTCAGATGGTAAGGTGCTTTCCTTGTCGGTGGTTGCCAAAGTACCATCTTTGTCACCCCATATCCTTCCGTACTACCACCAGCAGTGATTTTGGAGTACAATATTACCAGGTGGGGTCCCCCAAAATTCCTGAAAAGAAATATAAAAAGCAAAATAAAGAAGTAAAAGTGCAGCAATTCTGCCCATGTTCTGTTGGGTTAAAAATGTTAGACTTTATGACTTGTGATCAAAAACAAAACTGAGTAATGTAAAAGTCCTGAGGAGTCAGCATGAATGGGGTTAGAATGGGTGGGTGTTAGGGGTGATGGTGGGGTGAGCTCAGAAAGTTAGCCTGTTAGACCAAACTGTATCAGACAGAAAACACCAACCCAGGGCAGGAGAGAACAGAGAAAAACATTAAGGAATTCCAGAATATCCGTTTTATAACAACATTTGGTAAGGTGAAAATCTAGTAGAAGTCTGGAGTGTTTTTTGGTGGGTGCAGACTCAGCCCACCATCACCCAAGAAGATTCCAGATAAGATGTTTCTGGAGACTGGACCTACCTGGGATGACTCAGCTGTGGTGTTTATCCCTGGGGTTTTCTTTTATAGAAAAAATTCTTTTCTGTCAATAGAGACTTTATTTCCTTTGAAAACATTTCGTTTTGAGAGTTAGACAAGTTTCAGACCGCTCTATATGAGATTTTAAATCATGCAGAAAACAAAGCAAAGTTGGGCATAGAGAATAAAGGAAGAAATTTCTGGAAAGCAAGATAAAAGCCCACAGAAGTGAACTTTTAACCAAGAGGAAGAGGAAGGTTTTATCTTTTAAAGTCAATTCTCTGTTCAAGAACATAACAATCATTAGAAATGAATTATTTAGTACATATTCTAGAGTCTTCTGAAGGGAATCGGATGGACTGAATTTTAACAGACATTCCAGGAGGATCAGAATGAATGAGAATACAAGGAGTTTCCTTACAACTGAGAAAATCAGACATGGGATTTGTGTAAGTGTGATTATGTGAATGATTCTGGTAGAACATGAAAGAAGAAGAAGAAGAAGAAGAAGAAGAAGAAGAAGAAGAAGAAGAAGAAGAAGAAGAAGAAGAAGAAGAAGAAGAAGAAGAACGAAGAAGAAGAAAGAAGAAGAGGAATAAGAAGAGGAAGAAGAAGAGGGAAGAAGAAGAAAGAAGAAGAGGAAGAAGAGGAAGAAGAAGAGGAAGAAGAAGAAGAAGAAGAAGAAGGAAGAAGATGATTTTGATAATGAGTTTGGTTTTGTTTTTTCTGTTTATTGATTCTCAGAGTTTACTCTTTTTTAAAAAATATTTAAAATTTTTTTTATTATACCACTGTGAGATATACAGTTACAAGGATGTTCATGTTTGGGTTTCGGTAATATAGTGTTCCAGCACCCATCCCTCCACCAGTGCCCATTTCCCACCACCAATGTCATCGAGTCCCTCCCCCTCCCCTAGCCTGCCTCTATGGCAGGTTGTTTATCTCTTTTTTCTCTTTCTTAGAGTTTATTCTTGACTTTGTGCTTAGGGATTATTACTGGAAGTGCTCAGGGACTGTAATACATCACTGGGTATAAGACCTGGGTTGGTCACATTCAAGGCAAACACCTTAGCTATACTATATTTCCAGTACTTGACCTGTATTCTTTCTACCTCTAGGGATTCTTCTCATCAAAGATAAAAAAGCAGAGAACCTTTGCAGACGGTGAGTTTCAGATTTGGTCATGTTTTCTGTCTCGCTCTCATCCATCCATCCATCCATCCATCCATCCATCCATCCATCCATCCATCCATCCATCCATCCATCCATCCATCCACCCACCATCCATCCATCCATCCATCTATCTGTCAGTCCGTCCGTCCATACATTATCTATCCACTTATTTAGTTATCTATTTATCTACTCATTCATTCATTCGTTCATTCATTCATTCATTCATTCATTCATTTGTTCATTTGTTCATTCATTCATTCGCTCATTCATTCATTTGTTCATTCATTCATTCATTTGACTTTTTGGATCTCATCAGACAGTGCTTAGGGGTTACTCCTAACTCACACTCAGAAATTGCTCCTGACGGTACTTGGGGGACCATATGGGATCCTTGGATCGAACCTGGGTCAGCCATGTGCAAGATCCTACCCACTATACTATTGCTCTGACCCCCTTGCTCTTACTGTTAATATGTTACTCTGTTTAGACATCCTTAAAGCTCTGCAGAACCACAGACCCACAGAATCTTCCTCTCTTGCCAGTCTCCTTTCTTTGACCTTGAGCCAGACCTTGGTGTTTCCACAGGAAACCAATCTTTTTTTTGGAAAATAGAGGTGGATGTTGTATATTGGGGCATGAAGGCTTCCTGCATTGTGTCTCACTTCAATATTCTTAGGTCTCCTATTTCTGATTTTTTCAGAACTTTATCCAGTGCCCCGTGGTAAGTGACAATATCTAAGGGGTATGGAGGAGATAAAAATATAAAAGTAGGTTGTGTGGAGATGTTACAGCAGGGGGTCAGGTGGGAGGGGAGACTAAAACCTATATGTGCATGAGCTCTTGTATTTCTCTTTTCAGTTGGAACTCGCAAGATTGGTAAGAATTTTTTTTCTGTTTATTTTAAGCCCTGAATGTGAAATATGATTTCTCTACCAGACCACATTACCTACATGGCACACTAATAACCTACCTTGTGGTCTTTGCTATCTTTATGCAAGACTTTAAAATTGGAGCCCCTTGGTAAAAAAAGGGCAGGGGTGGATTGAGGGATGGGGCTTGGAGAAGTTGACAGCAGAAGATGAGAGAAACTGAATGTCTTATACTGAATTGTGAATTATTTCTCTTTTTAGATGAAAGAGGTGAGATTCTGCCTGTACGTGAGTGTTTCTTTGATGGGGTGGGATACTGTTCTACAAATATCTGTTGAGCATCATTGTCCTTGCCTTTGTAACTACTGCGCTAGGGTCTGGCCATGCTAGCAAGGGTCTGTGAACTCCGAACTCACAGGAGTTAGAGGATATAGAATGGGGATGTGCATAGAATAGAAGATAAGGCAGGAGGCACAATGTGACAGAAGTGCAGAACCTCCAGAGAATCAAATGCCTGTTTGTTGATGAAGAGATACAGGATCAGTTTTATTCTCTTTCCCAAAAGAATGTAGCAACCCTTCAGTCGAGTGAGTGACTGTTAAAAGGGAAGTCAGGGTTCTAGGTGGGAAATGACAAGACTCTAGGACTTAAATTAGTCATCATTTTGCAAGTTCCTTAGTCAGACTCACTGTATTTATTGTCTAATTCATTCATTCAATTGATCTTTTGTACACTGATCTTTTGTACACTGATATTTTGTACACTGATCAATAAGTACTTGTTGAGGAAATTATTGTGGTAAGAAGAAAACAAAATGGAGAGATGCAGTCTCTTTAAAGTTTCTTTTGAAGTGACCCCCTAACTCTCATCAGATCACCTTTAATATGAAAATTTTAACTAAATATTATTTAATTATGGTTTAGGACACTTGTTTGCAATAGTGATAGCATTTGTGGTTTAGTTGTATACAACTACCTCATCTTACACCACCAAGGTGCCCAACACATGCCAATGTTCTCCTGCTATCATAATCATTGCTTACCTCATCATTGCTCGCCTCCTTTTTTCACTTGATATTCTCAGTTCCGTTAATATGGAGCCAAGGGTTTGTTATAATTGGTAGCGTCTATTCCCTTCTTAATTTTCTCTTTATACCACCGATGAGGAAAATCACCTAGTATTTGTCTTTCCCTTGTAACTCATTCCACGTACTATGATATTATCCTGTAGCATTCAAGTTCAGCAGGTCATTTTGAGGATAGCTGAGACAGTTTGCAAGCCCCACTTGGTTAATCAGTGAACAAAGGAAGAAATATATGAGTTCATACACTTTACTTACTGAGCTCATGTGTGCCATATTTCATTCCAATGTTTTCAGATACACAAATAAATCCTCACTTAATTGATATGGAAAATGAGTTCAGAGTTCTTAAAAATCTCTAAGAATCTAGAGTCCAAAGACAGAATTCCCTTTCTTCCAGACATGTGTGCCCATTTCTTTTCAATTACAATGACTTCTTTCAAAATCTCCATCTCTGTTCTCTTATTCTCCCAACCTCTTTCAGCTATGATTTTCAATGATCTAATCTAGTTCTAATTCTCCATCCTAGAGCTCAGTTGCAGAGACAGTTTTGATCACCTTTTGAGAGAGATAGTCATGTCTATCTTATATTATATTAAAGGAGCAGGATCCTTTAATATAATATTAAATACCTTTAATACCTTATATTAAAGGAGCAGGATCATAGGCCAACTCTAATCAATGCATTATACTGTTTTTCTGGTTGATGCTGATTTTGAGATCAGATTTCAAGCAACTGCAAGTAGAGATTTCTAAGAGAATGAGGGAATTATCACAACTCACAAAGAATGTTCAGGATGCTCTGTTGCATAATATTTCGACTATGCTTGGGGACCAAGGAGCTCTTCAGGACTTCTGGGACTTGGTAAGTTGATTTCGTGGTCACCAAGGGTTTGCAAAACCTATAAATCTGATAGACTTGAATATTTGCAAACACAGATACATGAGGAGGGGGAAGAAAAAGAATAAAGCAAGAAATCGAGAAAGATACCAGTAATTAATGACTGCTTTTGTTCAGGCAAAATAACTATGTTTACCTACTGCAGATATATATATATATATATATATATATATAAGTCTGATTGGAATCTCTCAGGCCCCTATTTATTGGTATAATAATTACATACTCATAAGACAGAGCAGACTTCATATTCATACCTTTTTATGTGACAACAACACCAATGTTATTAATAATCACAATGCTGGTCTTCCATAGATGAATGGCTACTCCAAGGATAATTTGGATGACTCTGTTGGAATCATTATAAAAGAAGTGAGAAAGAATGAAGAAACATCCATATTATCCACAATTCTGCATCCCTTATCTCCTTGAAGCCTTGATGGGTAAGAGTGTTTTGGGAGACAATTGACTGGAAGAGTCACAGTTTTGTATGCACTCCTAACCATAAGAGACATTCCCTGAAAGAGTGACTTAATTTGAATTTGTTTGGGGTGATACCTGTTGGCATGTACATAGGTTGTACTCCTGTCTCTTTGATGAGGGACATGTGAGAAATGGTTAGCATATGGTCCTCCTGAAAGCAAAACATGTGCTTTTGTCTATTGAGCTAGTGCTTTGGTAAAAGGAATACTTCATTAATTACATTTTTTTGTTTTCATCCACATCCACATTAATCAGAGCTCAGGACTTATTCCTGGTTGTGCACTCAATAATAGCTCCTGAAGAGCTCAGGAGATCATATGAGATGCTGAGAATTGAACCCTAGTTGTCTGTATGCAAGGCAAGTGCACTGTACTCTGCATTATTACTCCAGTCCAATAGGGAGATTCTAGATGTCACCTTCCCAAGGCCTTTAAAAATAGTATGATTTTTATTCTCACATTACATCATACAGAAGGACTCTGAAAATTAGCCATATAAAATTGAACCCGAGACTATAAAACACCAGCCCATTTTGTTCACTTCAGTATTGACTGAATGCTCAAGTTTCTGTTATCAGAACAGAATCCCATCCCCCCAGATTATGCTTTGTTGCTCTTAGAGATCATCCAAGGGAAGAAAGATGTCATCCCAGGGTAGGAAATTTGATAATCAGGTCAAAAGGCTTTTATTCCTCTTCCTAGAATTTCCTTCTCACAGGTGATCCTATTCACAGAGGGGGAGAAACAACTTGTGTTTTCCTCACTCTTTCCCCCATATCTCATTGCCTTCAGTGTTGAACGACACCCAACATGATCTGCTGGGATGGTCCATGGAAAAGAAGATCCTGCTCCATCAGCAGGAGCTGGTGAGAAAACTTCAGGGACCAGCATTCAGGGAGGAGAAGGAGGGTACCCAG
Source organism: Cryptotis parvus (assembly GCA_021461705.1). NCBI lineage: Eukaryota > Metazoa > Chordata > Mammalia > Eulipotyphla > Soricidae > Cryptotis > Cryptotis parvus. The sequence continues at coordinate 573 of JAJIBD010007117.1, read as the reverse complement.
GATAAGAAGGAATCAGAGAAAGAAGAAACAGCCCAGGTTTTTTGTGCAGAGAGGAGATCCCACCTTATGTGGTCACTAGACAGCCCTGGCTCATGTCCCTCCAGAGAGCAGGTCACTGGGTATGAGCCTACCTCAGAGGGTTTCAGTTTCCATGCCAACCACTTCATATAGTCTCCATAATCCTAAAATATCCACAGAGACAGATATTTCAGGAGTTCAGAGGATCAGAATTAAGTGCTGCTTTAGTTAGAGTTAAGTATTTGCATATTTCTCTTTTTTCATACTTTATATATGTATATAATCTTATGTATGTATATATGTGTAAATACATACACATGTGCATGTACATGTTGTACATGGAATTTGAGAAATACAAGCCAAGTGTTAGTTTCATTATTTAGTAGCTAAAGAAATTGATTTTCGGTAATGTGCTTAAGGTCACTCTCCACACAGGATGTGACAAGGATTGTTTCTCATCCTGTGACTCTACTCCATAGATAACTTGCATAGCCTTGGGACAGAAGATTCTCTTTTGCCAACCCCAAAATCTGACTTGATCATGTGTTACCGTTC